>BQNB010018080.1:0-68867 GCA_026074375.1 Tanacetum coccineum | reverse complement strand
AAAAATTAACGCCCCGCATCAACGCGCGGGCAATTATGCTTAAAAAAAACACCCACATCTATGATAAAAGAAACACCGCTTCGCAGCAACGCGCGGGCAACTATGCTTGTTTAGACTATAGCTTGCGAGCATTGTGGCAATATATAAAAAGATGTTAGGGCATCTTCAAGACATATATTGAAAACGGAGCACCGAGCGGAGTCAAGATCAACGCCACAATCATCATCTAGTTTGAAGACGGTTAATAATAAGCCAATCTCCACGGCCATCAAAATTAAATATGTGCCCTATTTGATTCATATACTCGTATCATATTACAATACAAAAACGTCGACAACATATATATATATATATATATATGATAAAGATCAAATAAAAAGACAAATATTCGTGAGAAGGATAATTTTTTTTTTTAAGTTCTCAAAAAATTTTGAAAAAATTTCACAAGATCGTGTATGTTGGTGCATGAAAAAGTTGTAAATGAAGTTTTTCTAAAAGTGAATGGTTTTGCCGAAAAAAAATTATGAAAAAAACGTTTGTGCATTAAATCGGTTTTTTGTGCATCAAAAATTCGTTTTTGTACCCAAATTCTTTTGACTTTTTGCATCAAAATTTTATTGTGCATCAAAAATTCGTTTTTGTACCCAACTTCTTTTGACTTTTTGCATCAAAATTTTATTGCGCATCAAACTATAACAAGTCAAAAAATTTGTGCATCAAAATTTTTTTGTGCATCAAAATTTCTTTTTTTGCGCATTAAAAAAACGTATAAAAACTCAAAAGTAGAAAAACTTCTTTTACAAAAGTTTTATGCACCAACATATCTGATTTAATGGAATTTTTCGAGAACTTTTTAAAAAAAGTTTTCTTTTTATCCTTCTTACGAATATTTGTCTTTTTTATTTTAACCTTCCTCATATATATATAAATATATATCAATTGAAAATAAAATATTATAAAATATTAATTTCGAAAAACTATCAAAGATTTCACATAAAAACTTAAAAAAATACATTTTATACAATGATTTTTTGGCAAATAACTTTGACAAAAAAACCATGTCTTAAACCTCCGATAAAGTTGAGCCGCCTAAACTAGCTAATCTTCTTAGAAAATTACTCCATCTTGCTTGTCGTATCATCAATAATATAGGAAGCATCTTAGGTGGGTCTCATTATGCTGGTAATATGCTGATTGACTTTTTTTTGTAATAGTATTCTATGAATACACAGTCATATACACGGCATGCCTAGCATGCACAAATGCATGGGACGTACAGGACCAAACAAAATCAAGTGGGGCTTATCAACCTTAATAAATAAAGCAGATAGACTAACCAACCCTCCCAAGATTTTTACAACATCGATCAGTCCTACAACACGACAGTCACAGGAGAAGAGTAAATCACGTAAAACACTAGAAACACAATGCTTTTTGACTTGACCGAAATATCTGATGTTCAACGAATTCCTCGACCGATAAATTTACTAAACGAGCTAAGGAGTCGTTGAGCTAAGGACCACATGTAATAAGGCTTGCTTCGTTGTTTGTTTTCATAACTTATATAAGAAAGTATGATTAAGTTTAGGTCTTCAAAGTTACTATCAATATCACTTCAAAAATAATCAGGGACGGAACCAAAACCTAAGTTAAGTGTCACGTGTGTCCCGTAATTCTTTCTAGTTATATATTCCGTCCCTGAAAATAATGTGTAAACTATATATTTAGAAAATTATGTACTTTAGATAAGAGGTTACATAAAAGGAAAATGCGAGTGCATGACAGCCGAAGAACAACAAGAAACATATATAGGAAGTGTTATCCGAACAGCTTAATGTGATAATGTCTTCTTTTAGTTTCAAACATCACCGGTTTGCACTTTATCATAAAACCAATTTGGCGTTTACGTAAAACATTGTTTTTAGCAGTACTACAACATGGCTAAAACAAGTAAAATTAGCTGTTTTCTAACTATCTGATTCATTTAGGAAATAATACAAACGCGTATCAGAAATCGACTGCAATTTTATGTTTCATAGTGTAAAAACATAACATAATTAACTTTTGATGAGACGAACAACTCAAATTGATTACTATAAGTTCACGATGTTTGATATATTTGTCAAGGTAGCTCAACAAAACACACATGAGTTCTGCTGTCGATAACAGGCGATTTTATGAGATTTACATCTATTTTTTTGGGTAAAGTTATGAGATTTACATCTAAACAAGTGGTAAAAATGAAATAATGTATTTTTGGAAATGCTCCAAATTTGAAGGGTTTTTTTTTTTACTTCTAAATAACTATTAACCTTACAAGAATAACCAGTAAATTTAGCGCATCTCACGAACCTTATTGACCAACACCCCACAAAACCATATATTTCCTTTATTTTCAATGGTCAATACATGATACTTTCATAGACTAATCCGAATATCAAGCGGGTCGGGTCATTAAATCCTTCACTAACCCATAAACATTTTCTACCTATAAATGTCCTGAACATGACCATAAACACATTTCATAAAAGATAGCCATTCTCTTGGGCAAAATTAATAAGTGTATAATTTGTTTACACATCGCTTTTGGCTAAAAAGCGATCTTGCCTTTGGCCCGAGGCAAGATCACTTTATAGTTATTAAGCGACCCGCCCACACGCCCATCATGGCAATGGTTAACAAAAACATTTCTTCTAAAATTCTTAGATCTCTCGTTCGTCGTACCAATTCAGCCTCAACCATCACCACCTCTCGTTACCATCGAGCAAATAAATCATCCCTTAATGCCGCAACATCTAACGACTTCTCAACATCACCACACCCCGTTTCTAACAACACAAACATCGTCACTGATAATGACAATGACGAAATATATAACTTTGAGGACACCAAGGCTTTGTTTGCCTCAGTTTCCACAGGGAAACTTTTGCATTCTGCAGCCACATTGAACGCGTCTGCTTTTGAGCCAATGGTGGATTTGAGCATTTGGGTTATGAATTCCAGGTTGATGGAATTTAGGTTGTTTCGTGATGTGGTTATGAGTACGATTAAATACACAGCGTATGATCATTTTGTGGCAGGTGGTGACACTGTTGAAACGGGTAAGACGGTGTTGAAGTTGTACGATTCAGGGTTGAGAGGCATGTTGGATTATGGGTTGGAACATGCTACTGATAATGATTCTTGTGATGAAGCTACTTATCAGCTCATTAAAACCGCTGAATCTACCCGGTTTCTTCCTCCTACTTCTGTAAGTTTTTCTCTTTCAAAGATATAGTCCTAAAATCATATAATGACATAAAAAAAACCTACCCGTTTTCATGCTTGATCGTTATTCGGCCCATTCACAGGCAAATGGAGATATGTGAGTTGTGAATTATGCTAGATGTTTCAAACGAATCACCTCATAGTTTAACATTAATACAACCTTTTCAATTATTTTGTTTGAACGAGTTATAGTACTATTGAATGATGTTATTTTCGTGACAATAACTAAAATTATTTTTCATAAACTCTTCTAAATATGGTTTAAGGTTAACTCGGCCTTATCTGGCCCATTTTGACCCGTACAAAAAATGAATCGTTTGAATCACATGCCCAACCTACTTAAACCACTCACCTAGTAATTTCTAAGGCATGTAAGAAGATGCATAATGTTTACGTTTCGAAATGGGCCTAGGAGAATTGAGTAACAGGTCGAAAGAGTAGAATTTCATGTGAGAAGATGATAATATTAGTTAACTTTTATGTTTATAACAAGAACGGATACTAAATGTATGGGAAACAGGTAAGTTTTGTGGCTGTGAAGGTTACGGCAGTCTGCCCAGTGTATCTTCTAAGGAGAGTGAGCGATCTTCTTCGATGGGAATACAAGAATTCGTCTTTCAAGCTTCCATGGAAGCAACAAACTTTACCAATATTTTCCGAAAACAGTCCATTTTACCATACATTACAACAACCTCCCCCTTTGACTGCTGAGGAAGAACAAGATCTCGAATTAGCTCATAAAAGATTAATGAGCATTTGTGAAAAAAGCTTTGAAAGCAATGTCCCTGTTGTTATTGACGCTGAGGACACTTCAATCCAGCCTGCTATTGATTACATGACATATTGGGCTTCAGTTAAGTATAACGAGCCCCAAAGAGCGATAGTTTATGGTACCATCCAAGCTTACTTGAAGGATGCTGGTGACAGGATGGCTTTGACCAAAAAGGCTGCTGACAAAATGGGGCTGCCACTCGGATTTAAGTTTGTTCGTGGGGCTTATATGTCGAGTGAAAGGAAGTTGGCTCAGTCACTTGGTGTTGAGTCCCCTATTCACGATACTATCGATGATGCACACAATTGTTACAATGGTTGTGCTAGATACATGCTTGATCAAGTTTCTAATGGACCTGGTGGAATCATACTTGCCACTCATAATCTTGATTCAGGTTAATATAAACTAATAGTTTCTTTGTTACAATATCACTAAAACAATAATAAAAAGATTCAAGATTTTGGATACCATTTTATTAGCAGGAATTTCCCTTGTGGGAAATAACAAATAGATTCAAGATTTTGATTAGTAGTTAATTGTATAACAGCAAGGCTAGCGGCACTAAAAGCCCGTGAACATGGAATTAATAAAGAAAGTGGGAAGCTCGAGTTTGCTTCACTCTATGGAATGGCTGAAGCAATGACATTCGGTTTGAGGAATTCTGGATTTGGTGTTAGCAAGTATTTGCCATTTGGACCCATTGAGCAAATCATGCCTTATCTTCTACGACGAGCAGAAGAAAACAAAGGGTTGTTGTCTTCTTCAAGCCTCGACAGGAAACTCATGCTGTAAGAAATCCTAGAACTTTGTACTTCATGCATTAAAAGCTGTTTTCGAGCACTCGTTTCAGATGAAACTTTTTGGTGTTTTTAACAGGAAAGAGTTGAAGAGGAGGATGAAAGCATATATTGGTTTAAAAAGTGAGAACCAACTTAAACCTAACTCCATTGCTAACAACTAAGTAACTGATATCGGAAAAAGAAGTAAATATTTTCGACCGAGCCTCATTTTGCTGTCATATATGTAACAATATATATGTATATGATGTATAGACTGAAATAACTATGTATTTTATTTACATACTATGTCTAAATGAACATGTAAATCGATATTATGTGTTCCCTATGTTTCTCTTTGAAATTTTTTGTGCTCTGGCTTCTATAAGAATTTTTAAGTACTTTCATGGTTTGGTTCAGCTTGTGTTAAGTTGGTTTGGACCGACTTGGGTACGTTAGCATCTTATGCAGTTCTTTATGACAAGGAGAATTGGTAACGACAGCCCTTAGTGCTATGACTAAAGGTAAGTATTATATCTTCTCATATTTAGGTGAATCGCCAAGTTGGCTGTTAGTTGATTGTGAAGTTAAGAAAGAGAAGTAATTAGCACATAATAGGGAGATCGATCACAAGTCGAGGCGTACAATTTGTGCATCAGATCGACGGCAACTCAAAACCAGAAATGTTTCTTCTAAGTTCTAATGACTAACACTATAGGAAACTTTTTTTCCATACAAGCCTCGATATTTTATCATGTAACGAAATCATACAATACCGAAATAATGTATCAACTATTTAGACAACCAATAAACATAATATGCTCATTAGAAATAGCAAAAGCAGCCCGGCTAGACTCCAGATGAAGCTAACAATCAGCCCAGTTATGATCCAAGCCAGTAAAACAATTGAGCCGAAACCCATTATAACATCGGTTACAACTCAAAAATGAGCGGTTTAAACTCACATCGTTCTTGTTCTATAAGTGGTAAAGTACTTTACATTGCAACTAGCATTATATACATATCATTAGCATCCCAAAAGATTTTCTTCAACTTTTATCTACTATTTGCGACTTACAATTGTCAAGAATGCTAAACGCGACCTCAAGCGTTTCGATCTGCTTACCAGCCCACTTTCGTAAACGTGATATTATTTACCTGCAGAATTCTGGTTTTATTGTGAACATTTTGATGGTGCAAAACTTTACTTATAGACATTTATATATAACCGGTTGGCGTAAGGTCAACCAAAAGATAGAAATTGGTTACTCAAAATACAACATAGAAGAAGCCAAGACCTATGATGACGTATAGTAATCATCTGGACGTGGTCCAGACCAAACAACCAACAAAGGGCTCATACCCATTAACCCAAAGGGACCAGGAGCGGCCCAAGACCAACCCCGACATATATCCGCATAGGACCGCATCCTAACCACCGCCCGCAATCAACGACAGAACGCGACCGCAAGGACCATAACCCGTCAGTGGTCGCATACCACTTCTGGACAAAGTGGATACTCGTGACTCAGCTAAACAGAGTAAAGAACATTGCATGGGGAGCGAAAGTGAGAACGTCAACGCCCCGAAAAAGAATAACAAACAACAAGTACGCTGACTCCTGTCACTACACTACAAAACGTGACGTAGCCAGCGACGCTGACCTCACGACAACCACCCTATTACCCATCGGTTAATAGGGTAAATCCCACCTCATGAGCCATGCAATCGATAGCGACACCAGCCTATATAAGGAGTTACCAAAACACTCCTAACGGTATGATTTTTGCAACCTAACTACACACATACTACTTTTAAACAAGTTACTTACTCTCACATCGGAGTCCAATCGCGGGACCCCTCCCGCGGTAAGGCTAACGGTTTACTCTATTCTTAGCAGGAAATCTTCATTTACTTTCACTTGGTACAAATCATTCCATCAAGAACGAACTTGCAACCCCTATCGCAAGTGAGCTAATCCCTCATAATCCATACTCCAGTATCTTTGTACTAACAAGTTGACGCCATCCGTGGGACATAAAAACAACTACGTCCCAAAAATTCAATACCAAAAATGAGCAAATCGGTAAAGCGAGCTCCTACACCAGCTGATTCCATTGTGAGGAACACAGCAGGGAAAGGAAGTAAGCAAACAACTGATGGCCCCATGCCAGATGAAAAACTCCATGAATTTTGTGATAAGAACTACAATCAGCTCCTACCGCTAATGGCTGAAAAAGTACACCAAGAAAAACTTCAAGCCATTTAGACCCGTTTAACATATGAAGAAAGTTCACGGCGGAATTCGCAAGCAAAAGAAAAAATCAGAATCATGTGATAAGAAAAAACGGTCCAAGAAAAGAAAAAAACCCAGCCCAAGCACTATGTCCAGAGGGTCCTACCCCTCCCAAAGCCCAAGTGTCTTCTCTAGGCTGAAGCATGGAGAACCAAATTCTCCTCGCCGAAGAAGCCAAGCACCACGGTCTTCACAAGGCTAGGTAAAAGGAAGAAGAATGTCTTCACAAGACTAGGCAAAAGGGAAAGAGACGTGTTCTCACGTCTCGAACGCGAAAGCGTATCTCGACGCAGGTACGCGAATGCTAGAAGAGAGGCAAGTGTTGGAAGAGCTAAAAAAGAAGCAAGGAACCTTGTGCGAAGCTATGTGACATGCTCAAGGGAAAGACAAAGAGAAATAGAAAGAGAATGGGACACGGCTGATCGTGCAACCCGAAGACAACCCACTCAAACCGAAGAAGCTTACGACTCTAAAAGCGGGCATGACTGAGGTGGACACTTAAATCCAAATCGAAAAAGCAAAAACCCATTACCGATAAGGAAGACCTGTCTCAACCGTGGCTGTGCGAAGAGACCGACCCATTTACTCCTCGAATTCGCAATTTCGAAGTCACCAAAAGAACTCGCATGCCAACTAATGTCAAGACGTATGACGGGTCTAGGGACCCAGAAGATCACCTTAAGATCTTCCAAACGGCAGCCAAGATAGAACGATGGGCCATGCCCACATGGTGCCACATGTTCAATTCCACGCTCATAGGCTTAACTATGGTCTAGTTCGGCACACTTCCGCCAAAATCCATAGACAGTTATGTGGTGCTGCGAAAAGCATTCCTTGCAAATTTCTTACAACAAAAGAAATACATCAAGGATCCCGTAGAAATCCACCATATCAAGCAAAGGGAGGGAGAGTCAACAAAAGCTTTTATGGAGCGCTTCAAGGCAGAGAGCATGCACGTGAAAGGAGCACCGGAGTGCATGAGAATGGTCCAGAATCATGCACGGCATTACCAACCTAGACTTGATCAAAAGACTAAATGATAACATCTCAAAATCCATGGATGAAATGATGAGTGTAACCACAGCGTTCCTCAGGGGTGAAGTGGTCGTGGCAAACCAATCTAGGAAGAACGGTCCACTATTATGGTGACACCATGAAGGGAACCAAAGACCAAGCTTTGACAAAAGGCCAGATTTTAGGAACCGACAAAAGTCGAGCGAGAGGCATGATAGATTTACCCCACTCATCAAAACCCTAACGGAAATTTTGGCGATGGACACGATGAAATTCAAAGCACCGCCACCAATGTCCGGCTCCGTAGAGAACCGGAACAAGAACAAGTTATGCTAGTTCCACGGTGATAAAGGCCACAACACTGATGAATGCATCCACCTAAAAAAACAAATTGAAGAAGCAATCAAATCCGGGCAACTGTCACACCTAATCAAAGAGTTAAAACAAGGAAGTAACAAGGGCGAGCACCAAAAACTGCCAAGAAAGGAGAAGCCCCCAACAAAGAAAAATCCCCAGTAATCTTCATGGTGCAGCCGTGGCAACGGGTAACAAGGCAGAAAGTCACTCAGAGCTTCTCTGCAAATCAAGAAATCTCATTCCCACCGCTTGCTAGTGATGACGGACAAGAAAGCCCAATGGTGGTCGAAGCAGAAGTAGGAGGCCACCTCATACACCGCATGTATATGGACGGAGGTTTCGCTTCTGAAGTGTTATATGAGCATTGCTTCAGTAGACTCCGCCTGGAAATCAAAGGACAAATGACCCTAGCCACGACCCCGCTCCTAGGGTTCAGTAGAGAAATATCATGGCCGTTGGGCCAAATCTCGTTGATGGTGTCATTAGGAGACAACGAACACTCCACAAGTGCCCTAATGAATTTTATGGTCGTTCGGTCTCCATCCCCGTATAACGGTATTATTAGCCGACCAGGATTCAGGAAGATTCAAGTAGTCCCATCAACCGCACATGGAATGCTCAAGTTCCCAGTACGAGAAGGGATAGTAATACTGCATAACAGCATCGTAGTACCAACAGAATGCAGGATGATAGTGGAAGCCCCAGCTGAACTCCCTCCCAATGAGCCAACAATAGTTAAAGGAGTAAAAGTGGCAATCCATCCAAAGTATCCGGAATAAACCATCACAATCGGCGGAAGCCTTTCGGAGAAAGGAAGAATGGAACTCTGCGACTTACTCAGAAACAATCTGGACATATTCGCTTAGAATCTGGTGGCCCTGACGGGAGTTCCGCGATCCATAGTGGAACACCGCTTGAACATCCGTGAAGGATGTCCACCGATAAGGCAAAAGAAGGGGCTAAGCACCAGATCAAAACAAAGCCATTCAAGAAGAGGTGACAAAGTTGGTAAAAGCGTAAATCATGAGAGAAGTGCATTACCACAGTTGGCTCTCAAACCCGGTCATGGTAAAGAAGCATGATAACAGCTGTCGAATGTGCGTAGACTTTACGGATTTAAACAAATCATGTCTTAAAGATTGCTACCCCCTCTTAGAAATTGATTAGAAAATTGATACCCTTTCAAGTGCTTCTTGGATGCCTACAAAGGCTATCATCAAATACAAATGGCAAAGAAATATGAGGAGAAGACTGCCATCCACACAAGTCAGGGAGTCTACTGTTACACAAAGATGCCTTTTGACCTTAAAAACAACGGAGCAACATACCAACGACTTGTAGATAAGGCTTTTGAGAAGCAAATAGGCAGGAACTTAGAAGTAGATGTTGACGACCTAGTGACCAAGATCCACACGGAACAAGAAATCCTCATAGACATCGAGGAAACCTTCCAAATCTTGAGAAAGATAAACATGAAACTGAATCCTAAGAAATGCACCTTCGGTGCGGAAGAAGGGATGTTCCTGGGTTACGTCATAAACATGAAAGGAATCAAGGTATGTCTAGATAATGCAGAAGCAGTCATAAAGCTGCAATCACTAAGGACACTGAAAGAGGCGTAAAGCCTCAATGGAAAGCTGGCCAGCATGAGTAGATTTTTATCAAAGTCTACGGAGAAATCACTACCTTTCTTCAAGACTTTAAAAAACTGTATGAAAAAGAGCGGCTTTCTGTGGACCGCGCCAGCAGAAAAAGCTTTTCAAGAAATGAAGCAACATATCGCTGAACTCCCAATGTTAACGGCACCAAAACAAATAGAAGAGTTGATAATGTATCATTGTGCAGCTTAGGAAGAAATCAGCGCAGTCCTGTTAACAGAAAGAGACTCGAAGCAGATGCTAGTCTATTTTGTCAGCCGTGCACTACAAGCTCTGGAAATCAACTACAACTCCATGAAAAAACTGGTACTAGCTCTGGTGCATGACTCAAGGAGGAGGAAGATACTTCCAGGCGCACATGATAGTAGTCATCACAAATCAGCCAATCAAGCAAATCGTCTCGCGACCTAACAATATCAAAAGAATAGAAAAATGGACCTTTGAGCTCGAAGCATATGATATCCACTACACGCCAAGAACATCCATTCGTGGCTAAATTTTAGCAGACATCATTGTGAAAAGGATAGATGAAGACGCCCCACCCACAGAGATACCAGCCGAAGAAGAAATATTTGAACCATGGACTCTCTTCATTGATGGATCCTCATGCTAAGAAGGGTTAGGAGTCGGACTCATCCTCGTAAACCCAGAAGGAACAGAATTCACTTATTCCTTAAGGTTTGAATTTGTCACGTCTAACAATGAAGCAAAACATGAGGCCTTAGTAGCAGGACTGCGGATCGCAGAACAAATGGGTGTAAAAACGTGGCAGCAAAAGTTGACTCCCGTTTGGTGGTAAATCAAATCAACGGATCATACATAGCAAAAGAAAAGAGCATGATCCAATATATGGAAAAGGCCAAAACACTTATCAATGGTTTCAAGAAATTCTCCATTGAGCAAGTACCAAGAAGCGAAAACAAGAAAGCGGATGCGCTCAGCAAGATCGCGTCTACCAGCTTCGCTCACCTAACCAAACAAGTCCTTGTAGAAGTACTAAAAGAGAAATCAATTGATGAAAAAGAAATCCTTACGGTTATGGAAGAAGAAGGACATACCTTGATGATACCGTTACTCGAGTACCTCACAAAGGCACGCTGCCAGCAGAAACAAAGAAAGCATGGGCAATCAAAATTAAATAAAGGCAATATGTAGTGATCGGTGGTGTCTTGTACCACAAATCATTCTTGGAACCATGGTTACGATGTGTAGGTCCACTCTAAGCAGAATACGTTGTGAGGGAAATCCATGAAGGGTTATGCAGTATACACTCCGGACCCAGGTATGTAGTCGCAAAGGCAATCACATCAGGGTACTATTGGCCAACGATGCACAAGGATGCACAGAACCATATACGGAAATGTGATGATTACCAATTCCGCCGCCCGGTACCCAAAAATCCCTAGCATAAGCTTATGGCCATTTTACAAATGAGGAATTGACATCTCAGGCCCATTCCTAGAAGCTTAAGGAAATGTGAAGTTCTTGATCATGGCTATCGATTACTTTACTAAATGGATAGAAGCAAAACCAGTTGTGACAATAACAGGAAACCAAATCAAGAAATTTGTTTGGGATAACATAGTCTGTAGGTTTGGCTTAACAGGAGAGATCGTGTCTGACAACGAAAAGCAGTTTAGAGATAACCCATTCAAAGATTGGTGGGGTAAACTTAATATCAAACAAAGATTTGCATCCATTAAACACCCCCAAACCAACGGATTAGTGAAAAGGGCAAACCACAGCTTAGGAGAAGGGGTCAAAGAAAGGTTAGATGAAAGAAGCAAAAAACTGGATTAAAGAAGTGTCGCACGTACTATGTGCACACATTACTATGATCAAGACTAACAATAGAGACACTCTATTCTCCCTCACCTATGGCACAGAAGCCGTAATTCCAGTTGAGATAGGAATGGCTTCACTCATATGTGCGGAAGTAAACCAAACCCAAAATGACAAAGCCTTGCTGCTCAACCTAGACATGCTAGAGGAAAAACGCGAGAGGGATGCAATTCGCGAAGCAAAGATGGAAAAATACTACAATGCCAAGGTCTACAGTATGAACTTTCGGCCAGGAGACTTCATGTACCGTAGCAATGAGTCAAGCCACGCAAAAAAAGGCGGAAAGCTAGGCCCAAAATGGGAAGGACCGTATGAAGTGGTGGAAGCACTCGAAAAGGGAGCATACAAGATCAGGAATGGGACACGTACCTGGAATGTCCAAGACCTGAAGAAATGCTATCTCTAAATTTCTCATATGTAAGCATCCCCACTCTTGTAAGCTACGGTAATGCATTACCGGCAGTAGGGGAAATTTTCACTTTAATTCATCTTATGTATTATTTTAACTATTATTATTAATGATCATATGAAGCCTAGTCACCTTTATAATTTTTCCAAAATTTTTGTATACACTATCTTTATTCGGTAGGACGCGCACACACACACATATCATTTCATATGGCACGGGAATGAGTACGACCCCATAATTAACTTTATTGTTCTAACACAATATAAGGATGAGTAACCTACAAAATTAACTCAAGATATGTAAGCGGATTGAAAGCCATGTACCGAGGGTAATAGCCTAATGACATTTAATAAGACTATCACAACAATAAAAGATAGCACATTTTCATAAAATAACACTGACATTGTTATAATAAACACGGCCACATACGGCAACATGCAAGGGAAACTATACAAAATATCCAAGTACAAAAAGTTGGGAACACTAATACCCGCGGCTTGGATCTGCCACCCAACTACCAACGTGCGGCCACAAGTGGCCATGCATAAATACAACTAAGATATTCAAGAAAAGCTTCACAAAGAAAGTTCAGGGTATGAGACACCATAGTCAAAATGGGCTCGATTACCATGGACTGCAGAACCACTAACTTTAAAGAACTAAGAGTCTACGAGCTTATCCAAAATAGTAGTGTCAAACAAGTCATCAAGAGGCTCGAAAGTAGGAACTGTGCCATCAACAATGGCAACACTGGAGATCTGATAATCCGCAATAATGAGAGAATTGTCTTGGGAAGGCACATCAATAGTTGGTCCGCCGGTAGCCGAACTAGAAGATGCACCCATTTTCCTCTTCTCAGCGCGATCATGGGAAGCAACTATGGCATCCGAAAACAAAATCTTATGGCTAATAGAATTAGGATCCCTTGAACCACCACGCTCAAAATAAACAGGCGCGATGACTTGTTCAGAAACAAGTTGAAGCCTGCAAAATTCAGGAGTTAAATCTTCATCACCATGACCACCTTCTAAGGTCAAAGAAGACATGAGAAGTTCAAGCGAAGAATCCTTAAGGGCTTCCAATTGCTCGAGCAAAGGTAAGTAAACATTCTCAAATTCACTAACTACGACCACATACTCAGCTTCAACCCCACTGTCATAATCCTTAACCTCAGCTAAAGATCTACTAACTTTCCCATGCTCAATGCCTGCCTCCAAACCCTTCTAAATACCTTTATTGATAGCCATTGAAGTAACTTTCCCTAATGCAGCACGACACTCATTGGATTAGGTACATTTCATTACAACAAGACGAAAGTCGTGACCAATTACCCATCTCCGTCTGGCTACAACGGTTAACATGTGAGGATAGATTTCGGTGTCCATACCATGATTAAGATCTGCAATACGTGCATCCAGCTCAGCGGATTGGTCCTCAAAGCGCCGAGCCTCTGCGTCCTAAATAGACGTAAACTCTTCCCTCATCGTAGCTTCACCTGCAATCTCACCGCGCAAGCTCTCACAATCAACCTCAAATTTAGATACTTGATTTTTAACTCATCACGAACTGACTCGAGCCCAGACACCTTCCACAATAACTCAGCATTTTAAGCAGTCAAACTACCAATCTCCTCCGACTTAGCAGCAGCTGCGGTTTCTAATTCGGACACCCGCTTTTGGAGCTCAATCAATACCGTGGCCTTACTCTCATCTTTTTCCACATTAGCTTTCAAAGAAACAAGCTCCACATCCCTATGCTGAATAACCTTAGAACTCCTCACAAATTTTTGCTCAAACTTCTCCCTTGTAAGAATCTCATGCTCATACCGCAAACGAAGCTCGGACACTATGTACACATGTTGAGCAGAATTTACATTCAAAAGGTCAAGAAAATCCGTGTCATGACGGTTACGAAGAGAAGCCCAGTAACCAGGAGGAGGCACATGATCAGCTAAGTTTTTGCACATAACAGGATCGTCAAACCGAGCATCGTTGGTCACATCCCAATGCGAAACATATATGTCTTGAGCTAGAGCAGAATAAATAGTCTGAGACTTGAAGAAATCATCAAGCGGAGACTCATCATTGGGGACAGAGGAAGAAGCCCCAGTCTTATTCCCAAGAAGGGAAGAAGTCTCAGCCCATTCTCGAGAAGGGAAGCAGCTACAATGTCATTCTCAGGAACGGAAGTGGCTCCGGCCTCATTAATAGGACTAGCAGCCACGTCCTCAAGTCCAATCTACACATGCGGTTTAGGAGAACTAACCTTTGAACAAGTGTTTAGATTCGTATCCAATGGCTCAGAACTAGAAGTAAGAACAACATAACGTTTCGACGCACAACGCGTCCGGACATTCCCACCTTGAGTTGAATCAAACTCATCTTGACACTCGCGTTGCGGAGTGGGAGTAACAGAGGAAGAAACAAACTCTTCAGCATGAGGAGCACCAGACCCAGAACCAACATTGGGCTGCCCACTTTGATTAATAAGCTTCCAAATACATATATATATATATATAATATACTATTACACATGAAAACCAACACCTATCGTTGTCACACCCCGTCAGCGGTGGAAACACGGGAATGCAACATAATGATCAATCATAACACAAGATACATAATAGAGAAAACTAAAATGCATTAATGAAAGTGTCATGATGACCATCAACCTCAAAACAATCTTGAGTGATGTCCCAAGTTAAGAACACAGCACATAGTAGCCATTTATTACAACCATAAGCCCATGTAGGGGTCCACACCATCTTAGATCAACATCCTTAAGAAAACTAAATCCATCACATACATCAAAATCAAGACTTCTCAAACAAGACTCCTACGGGATTCTCTAAAAGTCTGCTACATGCATTGCAACTTATGGATCATTAACTTCACCTGAAAATGATACTCGAAAACGTCAACAATAATGTTGGTGAGCTCGTAGGTTTGACTCAAAACCCAGTCGATGTGCCTATATCTCAAAAAGTTAGACAATTGTGCTATATGACAGTGAATATATGCAGAATGATCAAGAAGCCATGACTTAGCATCCCCGTTAATCATGTACCAAGACCTAGCATCCTCGTTAGTCTTATCACCAACGCTCTTAGGGTCGCAACCCTAATGACATACCACACCTAAAAACTACTAGCTGGAGTATGTTTAGGGTGAAGAACCACACAGAAAGATCACACAGCAAAGCGTACCAACACATATCATTCACATAGCAGTCATAAGCACATTAATTGTCCCAAAAACAAAACCACGTTTCGCACAGTTCAAAACACATTTGAGTATCATTTTCCCTCAACGAAAAAGATTTAAAAAGTGAGGCTACGAGAACTCACCTCAAGCAAGTATTTAGCAACCAAATCTTAATCACACAAGCAAATGCAACGACGTCCGCACACGACCTAGTCCAGTTAATGTCCCATTTTAATCATTCATTTCCGAAAATAGTTTTCCAGGTATAATGCATAGAGATTAGATGCTTGTTGTATGGTTATTTTAAACGTTTTAGTGGTGTGATGGTTGACTACTTAACTCCAGAAATACCACATCAAAAATCCATATCTTAGTGCAATATACTTGTACTTATACTATTTAGCAAAATAGATAAGTAACATAAGTAAATATTTATAATAGATAATTATAAATATATCTCGATAAGTTCATTCGGTACACTTAGTTACCATAAATATATCACTTATACGTAATGAAACGTTTATGTTTGCTAAACATTTTAGAAAAGTTTCGAGAAAAAAATTATTTTCCGTATTTTAGTCGACTTATTAAATTAATAAAATAATAATATTTTATTATTAAAAATGAAAAACACGTTTTAGGTAAAAGTTCTAAGTATATACTTTTTACAAAATTTTGGCATGACCCATACGTTTATACGACATTTCCCAAGGTTTTTAAACCTTATTTTCAAACAATTTCTAACATTTTGACACTTTCCAACCATATTCCAAAAATCACCTTTCACGACGTTTTCCAAAATACTACTCGAAACGACTTTTAATATAACATCACAAGTATATTTCACTTCCCAAAAGTTTGTCAAAATTCCCAAAACGACTAGTTAACTTTTATTGGACTTCAAGGCCCAACAAGGGTCCATTATAGTTTTTACATATCCAAACTACTTTCTAAACCCAAAACAAATGCCCAATAGCGTATATAAGCTCAAATCAATAAGTAAATACGTAATCCGGACCATAATAAGCTATCCAATAAGCCACGGCTTATTGATTGCTTATTGGGCCGTGAGTCCATAAGCTCTAAAATATATTTATTAAGCATGAAAATAAGCTAATAAGCTACGTATCGTATTTGGTTAGCACCATAAGTTATAATATTAGTCCATAAAAATATGACATACTAGGATAATTACCAAAAACATCTCCCTTGAGTTTTCATATGTTGTCGTGAGCTAATAAGCTCAAAATAAGCTTATTCGAACCCACTAATAAGCCAAAATAAGCTATATACAAAATAAGCTACATAGCAAATATATGTTTTTTAACCATCACAACCACAATATCAAAACTATCAAAACCTTATCCTTGTTT
The DNA here is from genome assembly GCA_026074375.1 of Tanacetum coccineum. Classification (NCBI taxonomy): domain Eukaryota; kingdom Viridiplantae; phylum Streptophyta; class Magnoliopsida; order Asterales; family Asteraceae; genus Tanacetum; species Tanacetum coccineum. The sequence continues at coordinate 51,900 of BQNB010018080.1, read as the reverse complement.
CATTTTATTCAAACCCCAAACGCACCCTATATGTCTATTTATAAATTTTTCGCTTTCGATTTTAAACGATCGGGCTGTACAACTAACATCTATGCATCACTAGCAACCCAAAAGGACAAGTAAAATTTAAATTTTAAAAGACTTACAAAAATGGTCTTCAAAATAAATTTCGACGCGAACCGGACAACCCAAACGTTGTTTAATGCTAACCCGTGCACTAGAATCAACCCAAAACTCCAAGACTCTTCATGTTTTTTTTATCAAAGTTTGAAAAATAATAGTGCGTGTGTGTGTGTTAGTTCGGACGCAAGAAGGAGAGCACACAAGGGGTGTGTGTTTTGAAATGATGGTATGTGAGTGAATAATGGAGAAGAGAACAAAAACATATAAGCCAAAACATGTACAAACAAAGACCAAAGTGCTAAAACTATCCCCCCCCAGCCCCCCCCCCCCCCCCCACCCCCCCACACCCCCCACACCCCCCCCCGCCCCCCCCCCCCCCCCCCCCCCCCCCCCCCCCCGCCCCCCCCCCCCCCGCCTCCTTGTCTCCATGGTGTTTGAACCGCCCATAGGGAAACCAAAGGGGGCGTCGGGGTGTCGTTTTTTGTCAAGAAATCAACTTAAAAACCCAACAACTCAACTGTAAATATTCCTCAAATTACTTAGCGATTTATTCACTTTAAAAATACTTTTCCATAACTTAGAGTATCTACTTGAAATATTTCCATATTAGACCTCTCAAAAACTCATTTGGACATTAACGGACGTGTCGGGACTCGTTTTTTTGGCATTTCTCAAAAATTCACGGTTCGACCACCCGAAACATAAAAAACATAATAATACCCTCTAAAAGGATTATTATACATTGATCGTCTCCGAATACGTATACGTAATATATAGTATAAGGATAAGATAATTATAGTATATATAGTATTTTCCGTCGGGTTCTAGATAAACGCTTTTAACCAAAGCAATTTCAAAAACCTTCCGGGTCGTTTCCTCGGCGAGAGGTGATATGAATTCTTAACGGTGAATATTGGGAGTCGAGTTTGATATGTCATAAAAGTTTTTGATTGTTTCTTAAATCTACTAAAAGGGAAAGCATGTAAAAAGGAAGCTATATTAGAATAAAGAGCACAATTAAATTATAAGATTTAAAACTACAAGATTATACTAAAAATGATCTAAAAATATAAATGACGAAGAATAAAAATTATGTTTTTTTTTAAAAAATGAATTTATTTTAATGCTAGCTAAGTACTGAAAATGTTCATAAGTGGCGGATAAGGTTCAAAGAAATAAAATGACAAGTAAAATAAAATGCTTTAAAAATAAATGACAAGTAATTAAATTGCATTAAAAATAAATCACGGAATCTAAATTGGAAAATACTAATGACTATTAAATTTTTTTAAACCTTTTTAAAACCCGCACTTAAATTCCAAATCATTAATCACTTAGCAAACACAAGTAAACTACTCACTACTCATAACGAAATTCAATTTAACAAACATAGCATTTAACGACAAAATAAATCTACTCTAAGCTGGGCAAAAACAAAAAAGAAAAAATTTTAAAAGAACGATAAAAATAATCTAACTCTGAAGTATGAAAAAGGATTAGAAAATGGAACCGAATTGGAAACCCGTAATTAAACGTAAACCACCCGATTTAATTAGCTAAGCAAATAATTAAATACGGTTAGCTAAATAAAACCCATAAGCTCCCACGCCAAAGAGTCGAATCGAATCCGTCATCACAAATCAAACAAGAGGTAAACGCAAGTATTATTAAACTAAATGAAAACTTTTAACTACTTTAAAACTTTTTATAAAATGAAACTGCAATAACCAAATTTATGAAAATCGGTTTACTGTTTTAGAAAAGAGATGGGCCAAGCCCAAATGAATTTAGAACCTTACTGTTGAACTAGCATGAGATCGAATTTAGTTCTCTAAGATTTAACGAGAGTAAACCTCATGAAAATAAACTAGGTAACTCGAACTAAACTATAAGAAAAGCTTAACCAAGTTTATCTAGAGAAGAGCTTCGAAATAAACAAAGCAAGCTTATACGAATCAAACTTATATAAAACAAAGGGTACGAGACTAGGAATGCAAAATAAATACTAAATAAGCTAGATCTACCACTAAAAGTTATTCTAAAAGCAATAAGCTCTCGAAACTAAAAGTGACTAGGCTTATAAATAAGCCGAGCATATAAGCTCGATGCACTCTTCTTTGCGTTCGAATCGAGCTATGTAGAAGAGAAGAAGACCACAAAACGCTAATTATGAAAAAGCTTATATGATCATAAAATAAGGCCATGAATTTTAGCTTATCAAATAAGCTAGACGAACAAAAAAGTAGAGTTAAGATGCAGAAAGCAGATAGAAACAAAACAAACCTCAAACAATTTATATTAATAAGCTTTCAAGATCCAAGTACAATAAGCTTAGGATAAATCTTTTACAAAATTCATAATAAGCTAAATGAAACATGAAAAATAAGCTTGATTAAAAACTACACTACATAATTTTTAAACTAAAAAAAACGAAAAAAAAGATCCCCCAAACTGGAAGCTAGAAGCGTGATTTTAAAGCCCAAAATGGGGGGCATATTCGTCCATTGAGCATCATGCCAGCTCAATAAATGCAATCACAGCCACTCTTTATAAGCTTGGATCCAACGCAAGAATTACTCCTTCATTCATTGCCAATAATTGGCCATAAATTTCCCTAATTGCCACTGTCTTAAATGTATAACAATTTTGAGAGATAAGGTTGCCACGTGTTGGCATTTCATTTGTCCAAATCCAAGTAGTGCGCTTGCATGTGATATTTTTGATTTAATTTCTCACTCACGTGAGACCATCTTTGATACAAATGAGTTACACAGATTGTTATTGGGCTTGAAGTTGTATAATAATAAGTATGGGTCGGTCCGACCCATATAAATGGTGTCGGGCCGGCCCAATAAAAGATGAAGGCACCGTTTGACTCGAATTCTCGTGTTCTTTTTGATCCCGTGCTCGGTTATTATCTGTTATTGTCCTTTATTTTTGTCATTTTCTTGATATCCGTACCTGCACATACACAAACACAAAAACAAGCATATATTTGCCATTTTAATTATGTTTTTGGTCTTTTGAGTTCGTTTTTCATGGTAAAAGGTATGTATAAAATGGCGAACACCAATTCCCCCATAACTAAAGTATTGCCAGTCTCACGCAATGTTATGGAAGTAAACACTTACAAAACCAAAATCTCGATCCCCCTCGACTAAATAATCTTGAAAAGTACTAAGTATTCATCAGCGGGAAATTTAAGGAATCAAAAGTTTGAATAAGCCCCATTTTTACCGATAAACAACCACCACCTATTATTTTGAATTTTTCCACTATCTACTTTATTAATCAACAAACTAACATGATTGACTACCGTTATTAGGGATCATTGAACAAGATTCACTTTAATCTTAAATGCCCAAAAAAGGATAAATACCATCGTTTCCTAACTTTTCACTTATTCCCAAACCAAGCTTAAAACAAAATCACCGTAAGTACAAGTCTAGATGCTAACACTACTCAAATTGCAATTTGATATAACTTTTCACTCCCGACAGATTATATATTAGGCGAATGAGCTATTTCGAATTTCAACATTTATCAACGTTTTTTTATGCAGAAATCTTGGGGGGGGGGTGGGTTTCTATGCTTCACGTTCCACCCGAGAATATTGAGTTTGAAGGCGAGATCATCCCATGTAGCGACTTTCGTCTCGGCACATCCCAACCTCATCGGCTAAGTGACCAGGCTTTTGACACCATCACGGAGCACTAGATCGGACTCACGAACCTTCGTTTTCAAATTCCCTCCTTTTTGGTATATTTTTTTCCGTTAACACATATCTTATTCAATGTAATCATAAAATAGTCTTAGCTCAAAAGCATATTTAAATTTAAGAAAAAAGAAGATTTTCCATTAAACAATATAAACTTAAGCAACATTATTAAACATCGGTCCTTTAGAAGGCTGCAACATCGGCCACGCCTCCGACAAGATGCAGCAAACATATTTCGACCTTGGATTTTTTTTTATATATTTTTTTTAATTTTTTTTTATTATATATATATATATATATATATATATATATATATATATATATATATATATATATATATATATATATATATATATTTTGCTGTAATCATAATATATTACCGGTGCCTTTTATCTCGAAGCCACATCGATAGCGAGTCGACAAGAGGTTATTCTACTTATTATGACACCGGCCCCCGCCTTATATGAAGACTTCAACATCGGCCACGCCTCCGACAAGATGAAGTAATCTGGCGGAGATATTTATTCTACTTATTATTTTCTTTATTTATTAATTGCGAAGAGAAAATTTCGTTTTTAGAAAATTTAAGTATAAATTTGAACTAAGACTAAAAATATTGATACATTTCAATTTCAAAAATTGTTGATTTAAGTCTAATTTTCAAAAGTAGCACGTATTATTAGTCCGGTTAAGAGCTTATGGGAGAAAAAGTGACAAATTACACTTATGAGCTCTTAGGATTTCCAAATAATCCTTGCTTAGCATCCAACTTCTACTTAACACTATCATTTTTCGTTCTTCACGAAGATTCGCGAATGCTTAGTCTAAAAGTTAAGGAACAAGCTAGAGCTCAACACGCTCGATCGGGTCAAAATTTATTCTCATTCTACCCAGCAGGAAAGTCAAAATTGTGACAAAACACTTATTATTATTTTTTTTGGAAATTTTTTTTTAGTTTTCTAATTTTTTTTTTTTTTTTGTATTTTTCAAAAAATTTTGGTGGTAAAAACGGGCTTACGTGAGAACAACGGCTGCAGGCATAATCAAATCGAAGATCCCCCCCATACTAGAACTAAACATTGTCCTCAATGTTTTAAAGGGTACCTACGTCATACTAAAGCCGTTTATGAATTATGCTAAAGATAAACGTTAGTCGAAAAGATTAGGATATTGGATTCCCAAAATGAAGCTGAGGATGTGAAGCTCGAGTGAATGAAGGACATAACCGCGAGCATGAGAGTCATCACAATCCGGGAAATCCTGGACAATAAACCACAAAAACACAAGCAAACAAGAATAGAAGAGGCGAGCCTCTATACAACAACAAAACACTTATTCATTACTACTAAGCTAGCATACTACTACTACGATAATACTAGGATAAACATGGGTGCCACCCACGAAGCGCTTGTTTTAGGTCACTTAGCTTGACCCAATCCCCCATACTTGAGCTTTGTCAAGGGGGATAAAAATATGGATGACGAACACCCAAATTTAGAGTGTTGTCTCCATGAATCAACATCGGGCTTTTTCTGATGAAAAAGCTTGGAAACTTTAAGGCCCCGATGTGATGAAGAAGGAGGAGATTTCTCCTTTGAAGTAAGAACATCGTGATTGAAAACTTTGTCTTCATTTTCGGATGAAAATTGAAGTAAAGTATTAATCACGTGGGAAAGAGTAGAAAGAAATCTCGTGGATTCGACTTCAATGCATATCCGCGGATCATAAATTTTGTTACTATCTCCGGAAGGAGAAGAAACATCAAGAACGGATCCAAGATCATTAGAAGAAATGAAGTCGAAATCCAATTGAACGGCGGGATGGGTGGGCAAAATATTAGGCACATCAACGGGGATGTCTTCCACCACATCAATGGTTGAATCTCCCGAATCGGGATAATCAACATGAAATGATTCGAACTCGGGACGGGAGGTAGAGTTATCGTCATCTTCCGAGTCGAAATCATCATTCTCAATACCCGGCGGTATCGAGTCATCACCATCAAGAAAAATGTCAATCTCCTCCATAAGAGAGTCACTATCCTCGACCGGGATAGGAGATGGAGAGAAAGACTCGGTAGGATTTTCAGAATTAAATTCTTCCGGAGGACGGGGAGAAGAGTTATCGTATAGCAAACTCTCCAAAAAGAAAATATCACTCTCCGGATCAAGGTTGATATTATCAATTCCCGGTGGAATTGATTGGAGACGAGTGAGTTCATCGGCGAACTCATCTAGAAGAGAATCGATCTTTTGAGAATCATTTAATCAAAAGTACGTCAGATGAAGCAAAAATCTATAAGATCTGATTCCGACAACAAAGGAATCAAATTCCCTGATGAATTGAAGTGATACTTCTACACACCTCATCATCATTTGACTAACCTCATCTAGATCAAAAAGAGGATTGGAAGATATTTTGAATTCCTCCTCATCACTAGAGGCATCATCATCATTAGCATCAAAGAGAGGGTTAGAGAAATTTGTTAAGTTATCACAAACGAGCACATCACACTCACTTTCGATATCGGAGAAATCCTCGGGCTCACTTGGGGTAGGGAAAAGGTTCTCAACACTAGACTTTATGAATTCGTCTGATTCTGTTTCCGGAATTGTGTCGAGATGCTCATCCTCCATTATGAGAGAGTCAACGGGCTTCTCGGTTGATAACGCGGATGTGATTGCAACACACGGAGGAAGTTCAGAAATAATATCTTTCAAAGGGATAGAACTTTCTTTGTCATCGTCATCATCGTAGCAAACATGAATCTTCCAATATCGATCTTTACCGCTTCTCTTCTCAATTCGCTTTTCTTCTTCCTCTTTGTATAAATTGACCAACCATATCACACATGGATGTCATTTGCTCTATAAGCTTATTTTGAGAGTTGAGAAAGCTATTTTGAGCATTGAAGATAGGATGATTGACGGTATATTGTGGGGGTTGAAATTGGTCAAAACCGAAAGAATTAGAATCATAGCATGGATTTTGCTCATGATAATAGTCTTCATTCATCGATTGACATTGAAAAGTCTCATGAGGACCCCCACAATCTTCACAACAAGGATATTGTTGTTGAAAATCATGAAAATCTTGCGAGAAATTAAAGCCTTGATTGTAACACAGTTCCGGATAGATAAACGGAACTTGAGGTGTACAATAGTGACCATAACGAGCATCGTTCCCGCAAAATTCACAAGAATAGATATGAGGTTGTGGAGGTGGGTTGAAAACGTTAGGAGAATCATCAACAAAGTTAGGTTTTGAGACGTAAGGTAATGAATTTTCTTTTTCAGAATAGCACGTCGTATCAAAACTTGGCAAAGTCTCTAGGAGCTCATCAATGGTTTGATTGCATGGCTCCGGATTAGAGATAATCGGAGCTTTTGGTGGACAATTATAACCAATATGAGCACCTTTTCCACAAGACTTACAAGTGCATTGTTGACAAAAGATTCCATCTAACGATTCACCACACTCGTAACAACAATTGTGGTTAATTTGTGGAGGACTTTGTGAGGAATTTTCACCGGGGTCCTGTTTGACAACGAATGGCTCTCGAGGAGCATTAACAACGTTGGTATCGTCATCGGATGACTCGGAAGTGTTTAGAAGGTCTTGGTTAATTCCATTTTCATGACAAGTTGTAAACCAAACTTCCTTTAATTTCTTCCGCCATAGAGCACATCCTTGACAAGATGGACCTTCAACCGGGGGGGGGGGGGGGGGGGGGGGTGGGGGGGGGGGGGGGCGGGTTTCCACACTTCACACAAAGTATAGGAGGTCGTTGAGACGAGTCGGGCGTTTTATTAGGATCACGAACGAACTTGTCTATGAGACCTCCTTTTGAACAACCACATGATTTATTGTACAAAGCTCCACAAGACGAACATTCTTTAATCGCGTAAAGATGATTTAAACGATAGTCGAATGACGCCATAAGAATTAAACAATTTAGAGGGATAAGAAAATAATTAAATGAATAAGAAGGTAAAGAGAATAAGAATTAAACGAATAAGAGGGTAAAGAGAATAAGAATTAAACGAATAAGAGGATAGAGAAGAATATTTATAGATTTTTCAAATAATACATAATGAAAAAAAAAATTAAAAATAAGAAAGAAAAATATTTTTAGATTTTTATTTTTAAAATAAAAGAAAAATATTTTTGGGTTTTTTTTTTTTTTATAATATTTAATATTTATAAAAAGTAAGGGAAAAATAAAATAAGAAGAAATCAAATTTTTTTTTTAATAAGTACGAAAATAAACTTCCCGAAGAAAGGATCTTCAAGACACGAACACGAACAATCCCGTAAAAATCGCTACACCTCTCCCCGGCAACGGCGCCAAAAATTGATCGTCTCCGAATACGTATACGTAATATATAGTATAAGGATAAGATAATTATAGTATAGATAGTATTTTCGTCGGGTTCTAGAAAAACGCTTTTAAACAAAAGCGATTTCAAAAACCTTCCGGGTCGTTTCCTCGGCGAGAGGTGAATGGAATTCTACGGGAATATTGGGAGTCGAGTTTGAATGTCATAAAAGTTTTGGAATTGGTTTCTAAATCTACTAAAAGGGAAAGCATGTAAAAAGGAAGCTATATTAGAATAAAGAGCACAATTAAATTATAAGATTTAAAACTACAAGATTATACTAAAAATGATCTAAAAATATAAATGACGAAAATGCTTGCTAAGTGACGTGAAATGTTCATTAAGTGCGGATTAGGTTCAAGAAATTAAATGACAAGTAAAATAAAATGCTTTAAAATAAATGACAAGTAATTAAATTGCATTAAAAGTAAATGACGGAATGTAAATTGGAAAATACTAATGACTATTAATTTTTTAAACCTTTTTAAAAACCGCACTTAAATTCCAAATCACTAATCACTTAGCAAACACAAGTAAACTACTCACTACTCATAACGAAATTCTATTTAACAAACATAGCATTTAACGACAAAAATAAATCTACACTAAGCATGGCAAAAATCAAAAAAGCAAAAATATTATAAAACGATAAAAATAAATCTACTCTAAGTATTGAAAAAGGATTAGAAAATGGAACCGAATTGGAGAGCCGTAATTAAACGTAAACCACCCGATTTATTTAGCTAAAGCAAATAATTAAATTCGGTCTAGCTAAATAAACCCTTAAGCTCCACGCCAAAGAGTCGAATCGAATCCGTCATCACAAATCAAACAAGAGGTAAACGCAAGTATTATTAAACTAAATGAAAACTTTTAACTACTTTAAAACTTTTTATAAAATGAAACTGCAATAACCAAATTTATGAAAATCGGTTTACTGTTTTAGAAAAGAGATGGGCCAAGCCCAAATGAATTTAGAACCTTACTGTTGAACTAGCATGAGATCGAATTTAGTCTTTAAGATTTAACGAGAGTAAAACTCATGTAAAAAAAACTATGGTAACTCGAACTAAACTATAAGAAAAGCTTAACCAAGTTTATCTAGAGAAGAGCTTCGAAATAAACAAAGCAAGCTTATACGAATCAAACTTATATAAAACAAAGGGTACGAGACTAGGAATGCAAAATAAATACTAAATAAGCTAGATCTACCACTAAAAGCTATTCTAAAAGCAATAAGCTCTCGAAACTAAAAGTGACTAGGCTTATAAATAAGCCGAGCATATAAGCTCGATGCACTCTTCTTTGCGTTCGAATCGAGCTAGAGTAGAAAGAGAAGTAAGACCACAAAAAGCCATATGTTGCCGTGAGCTAATAAGCTCAAAATAAGCTTATTCGAACCCACTAATAAGCCAAAATAAGCTATATACAAAATAAGCTACATAGCAAATATATGTTTTTCAGCCACCACAACCACAATATCAAAACTATCAAAACCTTATCCTTGTTTCATTTTATTCAAACCCCAAACGCACTCTATATGTCTATTTATAAATTTTTCGCTTTCGATTTTAAACGATCGGGCTGTACAACTAACATCTATGCATCACTAGCAACCCAAAAGGACAAGTAAAATTTAAATTTAAAAGACTTACAAAAATGGTCTTCAAAATAAACTTTGACGCGAACCGGACAACCCAAACTTTGTTTAAATGCTAACCCGTGCACTAGAATCAACCCAAAACTCCAAGACTCTTCATGTTTTTGATCAATTTTTCAAAAATAATAAGTGTGTGTGTATGTGCTATTTTAGACGCAAGAAGGAGAGCACACAAGGGGTGTGTGTTTTGAAATGATAGTATGTGAGTGAATAATGAGAAGAGAACAAAAACATATAAGCCAAAACATGTATAGAAAAAGACCAAAGTGCTAAAAACTAGCCTCCTTGTCTCCTTGGTGGTTTGAACCGACCATAGGGAATCCAAAGGGGGCTCGGGGTGTCGTTTTTGTGTCGGAATCACTTAAAAACTCGTAAAACTCAACCGTAAAATATTTCTCAAAGTTACTTAGCATTTTTATTCACTTTAAAAATAATTTTCCAATAACTTAGAGTGTCTACTTGAAATATTTCCATATTAGACCTCTCAAAAACTCATTTGGACATTAACAGACGTGTCGGGACTTGTTTTTTGGCATTTCTCAAAAATTCACGGTTCAACCACCCGGAACATAAAAAACATAATAATACCCTCTAAAAAATATTATTATACATCATATAACCATAATTCACCTCAATCTCATAAATTCACCACCATCAACACGGCAAAATATTCTAAATAAACAAACAAACGTCAAATAGTCGAAGGACTAAATTAGAATATTCAAAACACAAAAAAGGGCAGGGGTTACATTCTACCCCCTTAAAAGAATTTCTCCTCTGAAATTCGACTACTTATCAGCACTAAACAGATGCGGATACTTAAGTTTCATCTGATCTTCACGTTCCCACGTGAATTCAGGTCCACATTTCGAATTCCACCAAACCTTAACGATGGCAATTCTACTCCGCTTCAACTTCTTAATCTTTCTCTCTAAGATTTCTACAGGCTCTTCCATAAAATTCAACTTAGCATCTACTTGGATCTCATTCAAGGGAACTTGCAGTGTTGGATCAGTCAAACACTTCTTAAGGTTTGACACATGGAATGTGTCATTAACACCATTAAACTCCTCAGGCAAATTTAACCGATAGGCCACTGGGCCTACCTTCTCAATAATCTCAAAAGTTCTAACAAACCTAGGTGCTAATTTCCCTTTCTTCCCAAATCGTATCACACCTTTCCAAGGCGAAACTTTGAGCAAGACATGGTCACCTACACTAAACTCTAGAGGCTTCCTCTTCTTATTAGCATAACTTTTCTGACGATCGCGCGCAGCCTTAAGTCTATCCTTAATCTGCGAGATCTTCTTAGTGGTCTCTTGCACTAACTCAGGTCCTATCAACTGACCCTCTTCAACCTCAGCCCACATAATTGGGGAACGTCACTTCCTAGCATACAAAGCCTTAAATGGCGCACATCTCACACTAGAATGATAACTATTGTTATATGAAAACTCAACTAACGGAAGATGAACATCCCAACTTCCTCGACGTCTTAGGACGCACGCTCCTAAGCATTCTTTCAAAGTCCAAATTGTACGCTCACGTCGGACCATCAGTCGAGGATTGTAACCGTACTCATGACTAACCTGGTTCTAATGCCTCTTGCATTGACTGAAGCCAAAACCTCGACGTGAACTTGACTATCATGATCAAGATATGATACAAGATCGGCACACAATGCACTAGCAATAATCTCATCATGGTACATCCTACCAATCTATCCCATCTTATAATCCTTACGCATAGATAGAAAATGAGCAGACTTAGTCAATCGGTCCACAATGACTCAGATTGCGTCATGCCCATTACTAGTCCTAGGCAACTTAGTCATAAAATCCATTGCTATCCCTTCCCATTTCCATTTGGGAATCTCAGGTTGCTACAGCAAGCCAGACGGCCTCTGATGCTCACCCTTAACCTTAAACAAGTCAAACAGCATTACTCACCTACACAAGCTATTTCCGTCTTCATACCCGGCCCACCAATACCTATCTTTTAAGGTCATAATACCTCTTATTAGCTCCTGGTGTATAGAGTACTTTGACTTATGGGCTTCGTCCATTATCAGGGTTCTCACATCACCCTTCAAAGGGACCCATATTTGATCTAGGTAATATAACGCTCCATCATTCTTAAGTTCAATCATCTCATCTAAACCTTTCTACAATCTCGCAGACTCATCTGACTCCTCCTTCTGAGCCGTTAGTATACTATCCTTGATACTTGACTAAAGGGTCATATTCATAGCTGTAACAACCGGCAATTTTTGGAATTTTAGATGACTATTTTACCATTTGACATTTCGGGTCCGACTTGACTTTTTGACTTTTAATCTTTTATTGTCACATTAAAACGATTAACGCGTAACCGGTAATTTTTCAGAACATATTTAAATAATAAATCATATTTATTATTTTATATCTCTCATGTGCAAAGTTATTTTTAACTTATTCGACTTGAAAACGAAAAAGATATATGTTATTTCTAAATTGACTTATCAAAAACGACCCGCTAAATCACGTTTTCACAACTCGGACTCTAAAGCAATTTGATGTAAAACGACATTTCGAACAACTTTTTAGGTTTGCCCGAGACTCGAAAACAAGCAGAAAATGACCGAAATACCCTCGCAAAATTTTGAACAGCCCACATAACGCGTACCGACACAAAAATAATTAAATTTATTTTTAATTATCACTATTTATTTAATAAAAATATTAAATAAAATCATTTAACATTTTATTCAAAAGCGTTTGTTGATAACGCGAATATTCGAGTTAAAATTTATTTTTTTTCAAACAAGGCATAACCGGGTTCCCAAATAAATAACAAATATTTTTATAAATGTTATAAAAATATTTATGAAATACAATCAAATGAATACTCATTTTTATTGGAAAAATTATTCGAAACGCAATGGCGCAACTTTCGTATATTGAATCATCCGTTAAGTGGCCTAAACGAGACCCGAACCGTTATATTACAAAAGTTACACTTTTGGTCCCTGTGAAAATATTTACAAAATTAACCCTCATCTATATGTGACTTGTCACATTTATTTTATAACTTTTATATATATATATATATATATATATATATATATATATATATATATATATATATATATAAGTTATATATGTTTTATTTTTTTTCATTTGATTCTTATAAACACACACACTACACTCTCTCTTTTTTTCCGGCGCCACCACCAGCCAGATTCCGGCCAACCCACCTCCGCCGGCCACTTTTTCCGGCCAAACTCCGGCGAACTCAAAATTTATAATTTTGTAGATCCTTCTCCGATCTATCCGATCTACCGGGCCACGCGCCGCCACGCGCCTCATCTTCAACAACCACCACCACCCTCTCGTCACCACCTCTACGCCACTACCACCCTCATCTCGTCACCCCCGCTGCCATCACCACCGCACCACCAAATCCACCTACATCATCGTCACAGCCGCCGCCGGCCACCATCTATACCACCACCATCACCTCGACAGCCACCCCACCCACGTCACCATCTCCATAAGGGTGCGTTTGATGCTCTCCGTCACCACAAGGGTGCGTGTGGTTTTGTTTTGCACCAACAGGGTGCGTTTGGTTGGTTTCTTAGCACCAAAGGGTGCGTTCGGTTGATATTGACACCACATAGGGTGCGTTGGGTTGTGTGGAAGCACCAAGGGGTGCGTTGGGTATTAGTAAAGCACCAAAGGGGTGTGTTTGATTGTTCTCAAAAACCACATATGGTGCGTTGGGTTTCGGGTAAAGCAACATAGGGTGTGTGTGGTTTTATAAAACCACTAGCAAGGGGTGTGTTTGGTTCGCGTTTAGCAGCCAAGATGGCATTTTTTGGGTTTTTCGGTTTTTTTAAAACACCACTAATAGGTGCGTTGGGTTAGGTAACAAGCCAAGGGTTTTGTTTATGGTTAACAACGAATAGGGGTGTTTTGGGTTAGCAGAAAAATCCGAATAAGGTAGCGATTGGTGAGCAGAAACAACGGTTTTAGGGTGCATTTGGTTTGTTGACTAACAGCCATAAGGACGGTTTGGGAGCAAGAAACCCCTAAAAGGGGTGTTAGGGTGACAGAAACCTTAACGGTGCTTTGGTTAGCAGGGACGCACTAAGGGTGTGTTTGGTTGTGCAGTTTCGCACTAAGGGTGCGTTTGGTTCAACATAAGCTATTAGGGCGCGTTTGGTTTATTCAAATCAACAAATAAATATATCGTAAAATCTTATAAATATAAAATCGGATATATTGGTGGTTTAAAATGGTTAAATAAATGTAATATATATATATATATATATAAAATAATATATAGATTATATAATATATAATAAACTAATATAACAAATATATATATACATATATATATATATATTTAAAACGCGCGAGTAAATGCAACACGGATTGATTGAAAAAGGATTAAGTTATATAGTTTTAAGATTGCTTAATTTATAGTTATACAATAACCAGATAAACGAACGAGAATTATACTTTTACAACAAGGCAACTAGTTTAGCTAAAAGCCATGACGAAATACTAAATTATAAAATATTATAATTCCCGACTGAAAGATAAGGTCATAACTTTTGTAAAAGCTTTATCAGACATAGTAATCCGTTTAACATAATTTGTAACATTAAAACGTGCGTTTAATTTTACGCAAGAACGCTTTATTAATTAAATTAGTGATTTTCGAAAACGTGTCGAAATATCTTGTTTCAATTATTTTTCTCACGTTCGTCATATAATACTTGCAAAGTATTTATACTAATCTTATTAATCTTTGGGATTGCTTAGTCTGTTATATAATTCATCAGTATGAGTTATATTAATTGGTTTTATTTTCCATATGTAATATATAAAGAATATATTACATACCTTGCGTTTACTTTTCGATTTATTTTATTTAACCAACCACCAAACTATTACAACTTGAAATCTAAATCTTTATCAACGTGTCGCGTTGATGTAATCATCCATCGGAAAACCCAAATACATTATCCTAGGCTAGTGGTCTGAGCGTCTTATAAGATAAAACCGCTAATTCAATGATCGAGTCGTTCTTTTTTTTCTTTCTACCCGTTTGGTGCTATGCTTAATATTTTAGTTCAGGGGCCCCAATCGGTGGGGGGTGCTACACAGCCGGATGCGAAGGATGTGGTGTGCGGGTAGTAAAAGCCCCGATTATATTTACTGTGTGTGGTGTAGATTGGCAGCAGGATAGACTTACGCAGGGTTGAATCTCTTGTGGCAGGTTGAATATTACAGAGCTTGTTGCGATGATGCTAAACTCTAGACTACGTAAGCATTATCGGGAGATACTGTGGATGTGCATTGCACACGCTAGCTTAATGATACTTATGGCTTTGTTACATGATCGTTTACAAATTGGTTTGCATACTCATTTACATAGTTCGCTATGGGATACATTAAATACTTCTTATTGTCACAACTACATACTTTACTTTTTGAAATGATTACGGATTAGCTTAAGCGGATTGAGCTGATAACTACAAGTTAAATGCCTGGTTTTCTGATGAGGACAACACTCGAGGGGCACATATTCATTACTGCCCGGTGTTCTTGGAGGGGACACCTGCGAGGGGCACATATTCATTACTGCCTGGTGTTCTTGGAGGGGACACCTGCGAGGGGTACATATTCATTTCTGCCCGGGTGTTCTTGGAGGGGACACCTGTGATGGGTACATATGGTTTTCATTACTGCCCGGGTGTTCTTGGAGGGGACACCTACGATGGGTACATAGTGCATCGGTTTCATGAACTTAGAGTAATTGTAATCATTGTTTTATACACACATGAATATTTACTGTGCCTTGAATAGAGTGGCAATACATACTTGAAACATTTTGGTGATATATATATAAATATCATACATGCTTTGAACAATTGCGGTACAACGTTCATACGTACATTTTGTGACTATTTGGGGATTGAAATGGTCATGCATACTTTACAACTCTTTGATTTCTAAAAATCATACATACATTTTGGAAGAACATTTAAGGATTGAAACGGTCATACATACTTTACAGAACTTCGGTTCAACATTTGTATTTACAAAAACCTATGAACTCACCAACTTTATGTTGACACTTTTTAAGCATGTTTTTCTCAGGTGGATTAGATGCTTGGCTTACTTGATGTGCACTGGAGTCTAAAATTGACAAGATTTCATTTATGGATTTCTACTTACATACAAATGATCAAATCTCGTTGGGTTGTTTTCAAGCTTTTCATTGTGATGCAATTATGGGACAAATGTTATATCAATTTCAAGGAAATCAACGAGATTACTTTTCAAACGACACATTTAGAGGTCGTTCTCTTGTATCTTGTGCTGTTGTATTATGAAGTAACGCCCCCGGACACATTTCTGCTGCGACACATTTTTGGGGGTGTTACAGATTGGTATCAGAGCACTGGTTATAGGGAACTAGGTTGCATATTTTACCCTAGACTATAACCGTTTTCACAAGCATTGCATCACAGCAAACATTTTCAAAGTGCATACACACTACTTGCTTACTTGCTTAGGTTACTTGTTACCTTAAGTGCTTACATGACATACATATATATATAATATATATGCTTGCATTCCTTTTGCGTATATCGTACGTTTATTTATATAAGAGTTAATTATATAAATACTAGAACATTTCTTAGACATTATGAGTTGCACAATGGGGTCTCACTATTCGTTCTCATGACATTGTAAGTTAAACAATGGTCCCTAAGAATATTATTTTTCTTCATTAGCTTATACAATATAATTTATTTGTTTACCATGGAATTATGTATGAATCCTACGTATTACCAGTCTTTTATGGGCGGACTTGTAATCTGAGATTGATACATAATTGCTAAATGTTAACAAGACCCGTCACAGTTCTGTTTACATGGGATAATGTAATGAATCTAATTATTACAAATCATGTATGGGCGGGACTTGTAAAAGGAGGATTGATATGATAATCGCTATGTTGACATGTATGGTCGGGACTTCTAACCGCGTACTCATTAACTCTTGATCTCTAGTCGATATTCCCCTGATAGTTTTACTCCCCGTCTTCGAAGACGAGTTTTAAACACTCGTCCTATACTCATTAGAGAACCTGCATCGGTATGTCATTCACCACCTTGAAGGTTATGTGAGTACGCGTATTGCATTGGGAATTATTAAGTAGGATGATTTATAATCTATTTATTTGAAAGGATTGGGATGCCTCTTCATTTAAATAAATAAATTGTTAAATCCAACCTTTTGAAAACCCCATAAGTTTATCAATTCATTATTTACATAAATTGGGACGCTTCTTTATGCAAATAATAAATTATAAATGAGTGGGCTTAATGGTATCCGATATGACACGAGTATGAACTGGAACCCGATAATCATCGGAATTCGCTAAAAAGGTCTAGAAACGCGATGGTGTCTTATCACTCAGCAGAATTTTAAGGCCTCACTTAGAGCTATCTTATCTCATACTTAAGTTATTACTTTTGCCGTTGCAAATCCTCGCGATCACGAACTGTCGGTGGAGCTAACAGACTTGTTACACACTTGAACTAATGGAGTTTAATTCATCCTCAAAATCACGACTGAATACCATATTCTGCCGTCTATCGCATAAGCTCCTTCCACGAGCTCCTCTTAATGTCTAACTTATTCTGGGGATATAGTTTCCTCGAAGGTCCTCACTCTCTAGGGGAAAAATAAAAAAAATATTATGTGAGAAAAAAAAAAAAAGGGAAACATCCCGATCACCATTTGTTATAGTTATTGTTGTTATGGTTGCTGTTGTTGGGTCCTGGAGCGGTCCACTAGTGCGAAGACTTAGGTCGCGATACATCCTAACTTGTACAACTTTATCTAATAGGTAATGCAACCCCCCTTAAACTAGATAAACACCTATCGACGAAAGAGATAGTCGAACTATTCATTTTGGGCCACTAGTAGGAGACTTAGGTCGTGACCGCCCCTAGTACTGCCAATAAGTTGGGTACTTACATCCATTAGCCTCTCCGTTATTAATCATCAGAACATTACAATAACAAAATAGACTCCGTCCTGAACATTTAAACTTTACAAACATACTCACGTGCACTACAACTTTCCTCCTTTCGAAAATTTATATCGGACTATGAGAAGGGAGACTTTCTTCATGACACGGTTATATCCAGACATAAGACTAATGATATTGTTTTGAGATTCTATTTTGATGATAAATATCCTGTCAAACATAAGCAAAATTTTTGGTATATGGAGAAGTGGTTGAAACCATCTAATATGCTGAATAAAGTTATTATCGTCTTGTTTAGAACTAGTTTCATTAATCTTAAATCTTTCATTGGTCCACACAATCAGTTACACAAATTTAAATCTCGGGACGGGATTTCTTTAAGGGGTAGGTACTGTAACAACCGGCAATTTTCGGAATTTTAAATGACTATTTTACCCTTTGACTTTTCGGGTCCGACTTGACTTTTTGACTTTTGATCTTTTATTGTCACATAAAAACGATTACCGCGTAACCGGTAATTTTTCAGAACATATTTAAATAATAAATCATATTTATTATTACATATCTCTCATGTGCAAAGTTATTTTTAACTTATTCGACTTGAAAACGAAAAAGATATATGTTATTCCTAAGTTGACTTATAAAAAACGACCCGCTAAATCACGTTTTCATGACTCGGACTCTAAAGCAATTTGATGTAAAACGACATTCCGGACAACTTTTTAGTTTTGCCGGGCGAGACCAAGCAGCCAGCGCGAGGAAAGCGAAACCGAAGCGAACCTGCTGACATGCCACGCTGTTGGCTGATGAACGAATCTCACACGAATGCGGCGTGCACGCGACACAAAAGAATACAATCGAGAATATAGGCGAATTTTAATTATCCCGAATATATAAAATAAAAATATTAAAGAAAAATCATTTAAACAATTAGAGCATCCGAAACGAGGGCGTAGTTATGAGATAGGCGGCGGGCGAGCATAGTTCGAGTTAAAGGACTGTTAATGAGTTTTTTTGGCAAGACAAGTCATAACCGTGTTCCCGCAAATACAAGTAACAAATAGTTGAGTTATAAATGATATAAAAATGATTAATGGTGGAGAATATGTGAGCGGAAGGATGAATGACGCATGTTTCTTATATGATGAGAGCGAATTACGTTCGAAAGCATCACATGGGCGGGCTAATCTTTCATCTCGTAAGTTGAGGACAATTCAGTTGGGCCGTTCAAGGTGGTAGGCCTCAACTAACACCTGGACGCTATAAACCTTGGGTGTTATCATAATCTGAGATCTAACACAAGTCACTATCGGACTTGTGGGGTGCGGCTGGGGAAGGGGAAGCGTTAATAACGAGAAATTAACGCCTCACGAGCTATTGTGTAGTCGCGCTGTCACAAGATATAGATATTATAAAGCTTTTTAGTCCGATAGAATATATAGTAGGAGTCGTATACTAGAATAGTAGTGAGTAGTACTAGTAGGGTATACGATATAGAATAGCTTATATATAGTAAGAGTTATGATATTTTGTAGTATTTCATTTGATATTCGATTATATAAACACACCACACTACACTCCGGTCGTGTTTTTTCGCGAGGCAGTCTCACCTACCAGCCGATTGCTGGCCTACCCAATGCCTCCGTCGGCGCTCTCATTTATCTCTTGGATCGCGGGCGAAATCCCGGCGAGATCGACGTCCATTGACTAAATGTTGTAGAGAGCCTTCTCCGATCTACGGGCCGGGGCGCTGCGGCGCGGCGCCACGCGCCTCATCTTCAACAACCACCACCACCCTCTCGTCACCAATCCCCCCCCACCACGCACACCACCAGCCCTCATGGGGCTCGTCACCGGTCCGCTGGCCTGCCTATCACCACCACAAGGGGGTTAAGTGTATACACACCGCAAATCTCACCTACATCATCGTCACAGCGCGCGCGGCGGGCCACCGGATGCCATACCACACCATCACTTAGTCGACATCCACGCCTAGGGCCCACGGGTCACCATCATCCATAAGGGTTGCGTATATTATGCGATTGCTCCTTGCGTAATCTACCTGCAAGCGGTGCGTCGTAGTTGAGAGGTGATTCGCCATACAGTAGCAATTGAGACATTCAGGTCCGTTTCTTGCGAGAAGTTTGTTACATCTTATTGCACCTTAAGTAGGATGCAGCACTGTGGCAAATTCTCGGGGATGAATTGACTTGATTGACACCAAACATAGGAGTGCGTGTGGGTTATGTAGTGGGCAAGACATCACATCTGAGAGCTGAGGGGCGTTGGAGAGATGTATAGGAACAGCGAGACGCCGGACACACAGGGAGTGCTAGGAGATAGCGGACATGTGATATCTTCACGAAAACACGTGATAGGCGCGTGTAGTCCTTAGTGTGGGGCTTTACGGGTAGAAGCACCATAGGTATGCGTGTGGTAGAGATATTACAGAAGATGCGACGCGCACTCATGAACACAAAGTGACGCCAATACACGAGGTGTATGTAGATGCTGGATTAAGCTACGTTGTTTTAGGCAGAATTCGCACGGGGCGAAACATGATCTTATTTACTCAGTTGTAGGCTGAAGGGGTTTAAACCCTTACAGCCACTAAGGAAGAGTGCGTTGGGTTTGTGCGTGTTTGATACTGCACGTCTCCAAGTGGGATGTTGAGTGTGTATTGGAGTGTTGGGTTACGCAACGAATAGGAGGTGTGTACTTTATGTGGATGTGAGGGTCTATGAAATCTGACGAATAGGTATGCTGTTAGATGTGACGGCATACAATCCACGTAGAAGTTGGTGATCTACTGTCTGTGTGTTGTTACAGGAGGGAGGAGAGGGCAGAGTGGTTCATTGCAGTATGAGAGCACGTCATAATTATAGAGAGAGCGGCATGCCAGAAGAGCATCGAAGGAGGGGGTATAAAGTGCGACAATGTAGAAGAATGTGGATTATATCGGGGGGTAGTATAAGTAGCGGACAGGTGATGATAACTAGTAGACATAGGCATAGGGGTAGTGGATATGAGGGAATAATAATATATAGGGGGTAGGTATAGGCAGAGACATGTGCGGGTGATAGTGTATGGGGTAGATACATATGAATTTAGATTACATAATATAATAAATAACAAGTGATATATATGTATGTATATATAAACATATATCTAAAGAGATACATATATATAGTTAAACGCGGGATAGGCATATAGTAGGGAGGGGGGTATATCATAGCATATAATAATATATAGATAAATATATATACATACATATACTATAATAAACATACATTGATTCTATAAATATACAGACAATATATATATATATAATATATATAATATATATATATAATATATATGAATTTAAAACGCGCGAAGTAATGCAACACGGATTGATTGAAAAAAGATAAGTAAATATAGTTTTAAGATTGCTTAATTATAGTTATCAATAACCAATAACGTATGAAATTATACTTTTACACCAAGGCAAACATATTTTTAGTTAAAAGTCATACGAAATACTAAATTATAAAATATTATTTTATAATTCCCGACTAGAAGATAAAGTCATAACTTTTGTAAAAGCTTTATAGACATCGTTTAACATAATGTGTAACATTAAAACGTGCGTTTAATTTTATGCAAGAACGCTTTATTAATTAAATTAGTGATTTCCAAAAACGTTCAAAATATCTTGTTTCAATTATTTTTCTCACGTTCGTCATATAATACTTGCAAAGTATTATATACTTCATATTAATCTTTGGATTGCTTGTCTTTGTTATATAATTCACGGTATGAGTTATATAATGGTTTATTTTCCATATGTGGCATATACGGAATATATTACATACTTTGCGTTTACTTTTCGATTTATTTTATTTAACCAACCACCAAACTATTACAACTTGAAATCTAAATCTTTATCAACGTGTCGCGTTGATGTACTCATCCATCGGAAAACCCAAATACATTATCCTAGGCTAGTGGGTCTTAGCCGTTAAGATAAACCGCAACTTCTTGATCGAGCCGTTTTGGTTTTCCGTTTGTGCTGTGCTTAATATGTGCAGTTCTGCCAATCGTTCTACAACATCAATGTGAGTTTATAGCCCCATGTTTTACTGGTTTTACATATATTTTTGGGGTGAGAACATGCTTGTTTGCAAATTCATTCACATGATTGACTTATGCTTGTTACATGATCGTTTACAAATTGGTTTGCATACTCATTTACATAGTTCGCTATGGGATACATTATTTGACTTCATATTTGGTCACAAATACATACTTTACTTTTGAAATGATTACAGATTAGCTTAAGCGGATTGAGCTGATAACTACAAGGTAAGGCCCGGGTTTTCTTGCAGGGGCACATATTCATTAACTGCCCGGTGTTCTTGGAATGGACACCTGCGAGGGGCAAATATTCCTTACTGCCTCGGAGTTTCATAAGGAGGGGAACACCTGTGATGGGACAGACTGGTTTTTCATTACTGCCCGGGTGTTCTTGGAGGGGACACCTACGATGGGTACATAGTGCATCGGTTTCATAAACTTAGAGTAATTGTAATCATTGTTTTATACACACATGAGTATTTACTGTGCCTTGAATAGAGTGAACAATACATACTTGAAACATTTGTGATATATAATATATATATATTATATATATATATAATAATATAAAGATATATATATATAAAATATCAAACATTCTTTGAACAATTTGCTGACAACGTTCATACGTACATTTTTGTGACATTTGGGGATTGAAATGGTCATGCATATTTTACAACTCTTTAATTTCTAAAAATCATACATACATTTTGGAAGAACATTTGAGGATTGAAACGGTCATACATACTTTACAGAACTTCGGTTCAACATTTGTATTTACAAAAACCTATGAACTCACCAACTTTATGTTGACACTTTGTAAGCATGTTTTTCTCAGGTGAATTAGATGCTTGGCTTACTTAATGTGCATTAGAGTCTAAATTGACAAGATTTCCATTATGGATTTCACTTACAAAAACATGACAAATCTCGTTGGTGTTTTCAAGGCCGTTTCTTTGTGATGCAATTAGGGAATAAATTTTGTATCAATTTCAAGGAAATCACCGAGATACTTTCAACGACACATTCTAAGGTCGTTCTTGTATCTTGTGCTGTTGTAAGCCTCCTTTTGAGCCGCTAGTATCCTATCCTTGATACTCGACTGAAGGGTCATATTCATAGCTCGAACTCTCTTAGGTTTCACTCTTTCTTTCCTACTCAGTGCATCAGTTACCACATTCGCCTTACCAGGATGGTAGCGAATTTCGCAGTCATAATCACTAAAAAGCTCTATCCAGCGACGTTGTCGCATGTTCAATTCCTTTTGACTAAAGATATGCTGGAGACTCTTATGATCGGTATATATGACACTCTTTGTCCCATATAAATAATGTCTCCAGATCTTAAGTGCAAACACAACCTCACCCAGCTCCAAATCATGGGTGGTATAATTCTTCTCATGAATTTTCAACTACCTAGATGCATAAGCTATCACCTTACCTCTTTACATCAACACACAACCTAATCTTAGGCCAGACGCATCACAATACACTACAAAATCTTCCGGTCCATCAAGGAGAGCTAGAACAGGTGCATTACAGAACATATCCTTCAAAGTTTGAAATGCATTCTCTTGCTCCTCACCTCAATTGTAGGTCTTGCTTTTCTGAGTCAAGACAGTAAGCGGTTTAGCTATCTTAGAAAAGTCCTCAATGAACCTATGGTAATACCCTGCCAATCCTAAGAATGAACGAACCTCAGATGGAGCTCTAGGGGCTTTCCAATTCTTAACAGCTTCAATCTTACTAGGGTCTACATGAATACCTTCTCCATTAATCACATGTCTTAGAAACTGTACTTCTCGTAACCAGAATTCACACTTAGAAAACTTAGCATACAATTTCTCTTTCTTGAGCAACTCTAAGACTAATCCTAGGTGCATTTCATGCTCTTCCTGGGTCTTAGAATAAATCAAAATATCATCAATAAACACTATCACAAACTTGTCTAGATACGGCCTACACACTCAGTTTATTAGATCCATAACGAGTTCTAAATGCAGTCTTTGGAATGTCATCCTCATGCACTCTCAGCTGATGGTATCCGGACCTAAGGTCTATCTTAGAGAAGTACTGCGATCTTTGAAGTTGGTTAAATAAGTCGTCTATCCTAGGGAGTAAATAACGGTTCTTAATGGTCAACTTATTCAACTCTTTATAATCAATACACATTCTAAAGGATCCATCCTTTTTCTTAACAAACAATACCGGTGCTCTCCAAGGCAATGAGCTTGGTCGAATAAAACCTTTGTCCTGGAGTTCTCTGAGTTGACTCGACAACTCCTCTAATTTAGAAGGTACCAAACGATAGAGAGATTTTGCAACCGACACTGCTCCAGGGATTAACTCAATCTGAAACTCGATTTCCCAAACAAGCGGCAATCCAGATAGGTCATCCAAAAATATCTCAAGAAAATCTCTTACTACTACTATCTCTTCTTGTTTCTGTTCCTTAGTCCTAGCACTCATCAACTGTCTCGCCTTCTCTTTCGGTTTCTCTCCTAATACTCTAAGAACCTTTCTATCTAGTAGTGGTATCCTCACTACTTTCTCATGACAAATTATCCCAGCCTTATGGCCAGACAACCAATCCATTCCTATGATTACATCAAAGCTCCCACTTCCAAAGGGTATGAAGTTAATGTCAAACACATGACCTTCGATTTCTAATTTGCACCCCTTAATAACCTTATCAATCTTTACTAGCTGTCCACTAGCTATCTCAATCTCATTACTTAAACCTAGATCATTGGGCTATATGCCTAACAGAGCTATAAATCTAGTGGAAACAAAGCTATAGTCGGCACCAGAGTCAAACAAGGTAGTGGCATATTGATCATTTAGAGTAAACGTACTCGTCATGGTGTTCGGGTCCTGGCGAGCCCCCTCTGCTCCCAACATGAATGACCTACCTCTTGCCTGATTCCCTTGGTTCCCACGACCCTGACCCCCATTAACAACCACGACTTGGTTATGATGGTTTCCCCTAGTCTCTGAGCCTGATTCAACCTAGGACATGCTGCCTTGATATGATCGGCACTACCACACTCGTAACAGGTTCTAGCAACTGGGTTTCTAGCATTGATAGGGTTCACATTCCTAGGCACCACCCTATAATCCTTAGCAAAATGACTTGGGCGGTTACAATTAAAGCATGTGCGACAAGGCGCCCCAGGTGGATGGTAAGTGCTACAGATGGTACACATGGGTACCGTACCCGTGTTCTCTCTTCCTACAGGGTTGGTGATTATGGCAAAAACATTTCCAATCCTAGTCCTCTTATTTTCATCTCTTACATTACTATCCTTGCTAAGTTCCCCTTTATTTCCTCTCTTCTCAGGGTTCTTTTTGATTGATCTATTCCTTAGGGCTTCATCAGTCAATGTGCCAGCTATCTGCACGGCCTTTTGGATGGTCTTTGGCTCCGTTGCTGCCACCATTCCTCGAATTTGTAGAGCAAGGCCATACACATACCTCTTAATCCTTTTACCTTGCAGGGTTACTAAGTGAGGAACTAACCTAGCCAACTTAGGAAACCTATCAGTATACGCAGCATGGCCAGCCCCGACGGCGTGATTCCACAACTCAGTTTCCAACTTTTGTATCTCATTACTAGGGCAAAATTCCTCTCTAGTCAAAGTCTTAAAGTCTTCCCAAGACATACCTACAGCGGCTTCTCTACCTCATGTGTGGATTTGAGAGTTCTACCACGTGAGAGCCTTACCAACAAATGAACTAGCAGTGTACTTCACCTTTTGATTATCCCTACACCCACTCATATCCTGAACTGACTCCATCTTCTCTATACAATGGGTGTAAACTATAGCTCCTCCTTTACCATCATACTTCATAGGGTTACAAGCTAAGAACTCCTTATAGGTACAACCCCTACTAACATCACCTCGGATATTGTCATTGACGGCATCACCATTTTGATTCCTACCATTCCCTTGACCTCTACCTTGGTCACCTACTTGGGCTAAAATAGTGAGGAGTAAATTCTGCAACTGTTGTGCAATGATGGTGGAGAAGTCAAGGACTCTATTAACACCATCATTCACCTCACTACCCTGACCACCTACTTGGCCACCCTGACCATCAATCTTATCATCACCCTGATCACCATAACGACCTTTAGTCCTACCACCACCTCTACCGGCTTGTCCACCCGTTCCCCCTCTTCGTAATGCGGCAGCAGGCCGGCCAGCACTTCTGGTCATCACCTTTAGCGGCATTATCCACATGAGGGAGAACATGGGTAATGTTAGATAGGCGGGAAGGTCACCACATATATAGTATAACCTAATATACTATAACACACATACTACCGTCCTAAGGTGTCAACACCGATTTGTGTGAACGATAATACTAAATACACGTAAGTCGTGATACGTTTATAACTACGTTAGCCATCGTATTTATATCCGTATCCTTTCCCAGTTGTACTTAGTATTAGGCTCACACATTTCAATGACTGACTTAACTAGTACTATATACCATATAACCACATAAGCACGTATAAGCGGAACACCGCACACATTGATCCTATGACACCACTATATGCAGGCTCTTAGGTTATAGTCTAGGCCAAACCACCTAGTTCTCTATAACCTTGGAACTGATTACCATTTCTGTCACACCCCGTCAACGGCGGAAACACGGGAATGCAACATAATGGTCAATTATAACACAAGATACATAATAGAGAAAAATAAAATGCATTAATGAAAGTGTCATGACTCATGATGACCATCAACCTCAAAACAATCTTGAGTGATGTCCCAAGTCAAGAACACAACACATAGTAGCCAATTATTACAACCATAAGCCCATGCAGGGGTCCACACCATCTTAGATCAACAATCCTCAAGAAAACTAAATCCATCACATACATCAAAAGCAAGACTTCTCAAACAAGACTCCTACGAGATTCTCTAAAAGTCTGCTACATGCATCGCAACTTATCGATCATTAACTTCACCTGAAAATGATACTCAAAAACGTCAACAATAATGTTGGTGAGCTCGTAGGTTTGACTCAAAACCCAGTTGATGTGCCAATATCTCAAATAGTTGGACAATTGTGCTATATGACAGTGAATATATACAGAACAATCAAGAACCTATGACTTAGCATCCTCGCTAATCATGTACCAAGGCCTAGCATCCCCGCTAGTCTTATCACCAGCGCGTAACAACGATCTTAGGGTCGCAACCCCGATGACATACCACACCTATAGACGACCAGCTGTAGTATGTTTCAGGTGAAGAACCACACAGAAAGATCACACAGCAAAGCGTACCAACACCTATCATTCACATAGTAGTCATAAGCGCATTAATTGTCCCAAAAACAAAACCACGTTTTATACAATTCAGAAAACAGTTCAAAACCCATTTGAGTGTCATTTTCCCCCAATGGAAAATTTTTAAAAAGTGGGGCTACGAAAACTCACCTCAAGCAAGTCTTTAGCAACCAAATCTCAATCACACAAGCAAATGCAACGACGTTCGCACATGACCTAGTCCAGTTAATGTCCCATTTTAATCATTCATATCAGGTATGATGCAATGAGATTAGATGCTTGTTGTATGGTTATTTTAGACGTTTTAGTGGTGTGATGGTTAACTACTTAACTCCAGAAATACCACATCAAAAATCCATATCTTAGTACAATATACTTATACTTATACTATTTAGCAAAATAGATAAGTAACATAAGTAAATACTTATAATAAATAATTATTAATATATCTCGATAAGTCCATTCGGTACACTTAGTTACCATAAATATATCACTTATACTATACGTAATGAAACGTTTATGCTTGCTAAACATTTTACAAAAGTTTTGAGAAAAAATATATTTTTCGTCTTTTAGTCGACTTATTAAAATAATAAAATATTAATATTTTATTATTAAAAATGAAAATCACGTTTTAGGTAAAAGTTCTAAGTATAGACTTTTTACGAAATTTCGGCATGACCCGTAAGTTTATACGATATTTCCCAAAGTTTTTAAACCTTATTTTCAAACAATTTCTAACATTTCGACACTTTCCTACCACATTTCAAAAATCACCTTTCACGACGTTTTCCAAAATACTTTCTCGAAACGACTTTTAATATAACATCGCAAGTATATTTTACTTCCCAACAGTTCGTCAAAATTTCCAAAACGACTAGTTAACTCTAATTGGACTTTAAGGCCCAACAAGGGTCCATTATAGTTTTTACATATCCAAAATACGTTCTAAACTCAAAACCAAGGCCCAATAGCGTATATAAGCTCAAATCAATAAGTAAATAAGTAATATGGACCACAATAAGCTATCCAATAAGCCACAGTTTATTGATTGCTTATTGGGCAGTAAGTCCATAAGCTCCAAAATATATTTATTAAGCTTGAAAATAAGCTAATAAGTTAAGTATCGCATTTGATTATCACCATAAGCTATAATATTAGTCCACAAAAATATGACATACTAGGATAATAACCAAAAACATCTCCCCTGAGTTTTCATATGTTGCCGTGAGCTAATAAGCTTATTCGAACCCACCAATAAGCTAAAATAAGCTACATAAAAAATATATGTTTTTTAATCATCACGACCACAATATCAAAGCTATCAAAATCTTATCCTTGTTTCATTTTATTGGAACCCCAAACGCACCCTATATGTCCATTTATAAACTTTTCGCTTTTGATTTTAAACGATCAGGCCGTACAACTAACATCTATTCATCAGTAGTAACCCAAAAGGACAAGTAAAATTTAAATTTAAAAGACTTACAAAAATGGTCTTCAAAATAAATTTCGACGCGAACTGGACAACCTAAACGTTGTTTAAATGCTAACCCGTGCACTAGAATCAACCCAAAACTCCAAGACTCTTCATGTTATTGATCAAATTTTCAAAAATAATAAGTGTGTGTGTGTGTGTGTTATTTCGGACGCAAGAAGAAGAGCACACAAGGTGTGTGTGTTTTGAATGATGGTGTGTGAGTGAATAATGAGAAGAGAACAAAAACATATAAGCCAAAACATGTACAAACAAAGACCAAAGTGCTAAAAACTAGCCTCCTTGTCTCCTTGGTGGTTTGAACCGGCCATAGGGAATCCAAAGAGGGCTCGGGGTGTCATTTTTGTGTCGGAATCACTTAAAAACAGGTAAAACTCAACCGTAAAATATTCCCCAAAGTTACTTAGCATTTTTATTCACTTTAAAAATACTTTTCCAATAACTTAGAGTATCTACTTGAAATATTTCTATATTAGACCTCTCAAAAACTCATTTGGACATTAACGGACGTGTCGGGACTCGTTTTTCGGCATTTCTCAAAAATTCACTGTTCGACCACCCGAAACATAAAAAACATAATAATACCCTCTAAAAAGGATTATTATACATCATATAACCATAATTCACATCAATCTCATAAATTCACCACCGTCAACACGGCACAATATTCTAAATAAACTAACAAACGTCAAATAGTCAAAGGACTAAATTAGTGTCAACACAAAAAGGGGCAGGGGTTACAACCGTTCTTATCATGACATAAGAGGATGGGACGATCATCAGTGTCAACAAAGGAGCGGCTCAAGCCAACGAGGCACAAGAACTCTTCCGGATACTTTCTAATGAGAGTGCGGTTCTCATTAAGCTTATCCATAGAGGGTAGATCAACAAGGTCGTCAAAAGGAAGCGGACCCTTCTTGACGGAAACATCGTTATACTATGAAACAAAAATTGGACAAACAGACGCGTTAATCCAGAAGAAATAGTCGTTCCAATTCTTCAAAGAGTCAAGATTTTTTAAGATACAGCAAGGAGATGGACCGCGTTTGGAAAAAGACAACCAACCGTTGCTGATAAAATTACAATAGAATCTACGGAACGTACCTAAAGAAGGTTGATGACCAAGCACGCGACACATAATCTCAAAATGACTGACCTTTGCGGCGACAAGGGCAGACAATTGAGAGAAGTTGATCTGGTAATATTACAGAACGCAGAGAAGAAACTTGGACAACGGAATGCGGAAGTTAGCAACCTCTATGAAATAGTATAAATGCCTATTTTATCTTTCGGGCTATTTTTAATTGGGTCATCATGACCAAGCAATTTTAGGTTCAAGTTGGTCGGAATATTATATGTCGAGTAGAAAAGATCCAACTCTTTTTGGGTCAATATCTATGTCATAGTGTCAATAGTGTTTGTAACCATCTTAAGAGACTAAGGGAAGATATCGAAGAGAGGATAAAACCTAACCTGGAACTAGAAGCACGGTGAGACGAAGAAGTAAATAAGCACGAAAGTGGCCGAAAACTTAAAAGTGTAAAAAAGAAGGAAAAACGCAGTAAAAACGCACACTGAAAACCCAAGAGGGTTATTTATACCTACTCTCAAGCAGTTAGCCCTAAAAGCCAAGATGAGGACACGTGTCCACACTCTCCGTTGAACGGTCAAGATCAAAGGAAATGAACAGTCACGATGGTTCGCGAAATACTAAACACCGCCTGACACAACGTCACATCAGTCAGAAAATGCGTGGCTAAGAAACGAGCACAACGCTTAAGGCTACCAACCTAAAAAAGCATAGCCCGGATACGCTCCGTGGGTGCACGTCGGAAGATGTAGAAAGCATCACATAAGTCTAGTATTATTTCCCATGAGAAAGAAAATACACTAGACTGGGGGGACATAATGACATATAGTAGCCACCCGGACCTTGGGTCCGGACCAAACAACCAACAAAGGGCTCAGACCCATTAACCCAAATGTACCAGGAGCGGCCCAAGACCAACCCCGGCATATATCCGCATAGGACCGCATCCTAACCACATCCCGCAATTAGCGATAGAACGCGACCGCAAAGACCATAACCCGTACACGGTCGCATACCACTTCTCGAAAAAGTGAATACTCTTGACTCAGCTAAACAGAGTAAAGAACATTGCACGGGGAGCCAAAGTGAGAACGTCAACGCCCCGAAAAGGAATAACAAACAACAAGTATGTTGACTCTTGTCACTACACTACAAAACGTGACGTAGTCAGCGACGCTGACCTCACAACAACCACCCTATTACCCATCGGTTAATAGGGTAAATTCCACCTCGTGACCATGCAATCGATAGCGACACCAGCCTATATAAGGAGTTACCAAAACACTCTTAACGGTATGATTTTCGCAACCTAACTAGATACATACTACTTTTAAACAAGTTACTTACTCTCACACCGAAATCCAATCGCAGGACCATCTCACGCGGTAAGACTAACGGTTTACTCTATTCTTAGCAGGAAATCTCCATTTACTTTCACTTAGTACAAATCATTCTATCAAGAACGAGCTTGCAACCCCTATCGCAAGTGAGCTAATCCTTCATAATCCATAATCCATACTCCACTATCTTTGTACTAACAACCTGGAAATTCCATACAATCCGTATAGCAAGCTATAAAGAACCAAGCCCAAAATTCTAGTTCCATGCATACACGGAGTAGCCGAGTAGGGGTGGATCGAGAATTTATAGTCACCGGGTGCAAATAACAAAAATATAGAAAAATTACGAAGTTATCAGATTCATTTTGAAAAAAAATCATGACTTTTGACAATATTTACATTATGTGAATAAAATCTATGGGATTTCCGTGAACCTCTAAAAACCCTCTAGGCCCGCCCCTGCATGTGATGGTCGGGGTTTTGCACTTACAAATACACAAAGACTCAAAGAGTGTCTATGCCGAAACCTCCGCAACTCTAATATACTTAACTATGTGAAGAAACGAAATGATCTATAGATGATATTGAAGAATAAAATTTGGCATGTTTCTTTTTTTTGTCATGTTTCAATCAAATTCACGTTATGGATCATAACTGCCATTGAGGCATGGGCTCGAACAAGAGGACACATATTCTTGATTAACGTGAGATTGCTGTCGCCTGTGGGACTTCCTAGTTTTTGTTCCGTTATTGTTACATTATTGTCTCATCGACGCGTAAAGAGACATCCGCAAACGACCACCTCACACGACGAAACCTAAAGATTCACACTCGAAAAACCAAACATCACTAGAAAATACACCGATAAGCCATGACTCCATAAACCAAAAAATTACAACACCACTTTACGAAACAACTTGGGCGTTTTGGTTGACCTTTTGAGAGATTTTCTTTATTCCTTTACTGATATTTTGCAAATCTTCTTCTGAACAGGCTCGATAAGGTTCATAGTACTCATTAGCCGTTTTAGATTAATGCATTCTACATTTAAGATTTATTACACTTTGTTGGAGGTGATGTTGATGACGATATTGGTGGTGTTGAAAAGTTGAGTTGCCGTTGGTGATCACGGTTACTGTTATCACCAACCTTAAAAGTATTTTTGACAAATTAAAAAATATTAGTGTTTAATTTGCTTGAGATGTAAAACGAAACAATAGCTAAAATCAGCTGCAAGAAATAGAAATTTGCTAAAAAAATACGTAACATTCCAATTAATGTACTTTTTTGAGCTCTTATAATATATCACCACTTGTAAGTTGTAACTATTAGAGTCTTGTACCTTTATTTCCAATATATATTTTCCTTTTAACGAAACTAACTATCAAACAATATATACACAACAAATATGTCTCACATGTTCTAAACATGACTTGAACACGTAACCATTTGATTATAAAATTTCTCACACCATAGGCCATCATTGAAACACAAGTAATTTAGTCCAACATACAAGAGATAATGCACGTTATTTTCACAAGATTGTACACTTTCTGATAAGTTTCTTTACACCAACCACACATTCAATTCTTGATAGAAGAAAAGATGTATACGTATATTCTCATCACATGTGCTGTGACTAGCTAAAGGTCCAATATATATGTGTTACTAACTGTCTAACTTAATATATCATAACCTAAGGTAAGCTAACTAACAAGCAATTTACGCCTTAATCTCCACAAACCTTGTCTTTTTTTTTTCTTTTTTTTTAATCACGGTATGTGATGCATGTAGCTAAAAGGTGAACTATATATATAAACTTTAATTTATTTGAAAAGCTGTATTGGCCTACAAACTTGAAAAACTTGTAACTATACTAAAATGCGAGACGTATTAAGTTCAATTTTTGCTAGATGAATGAAAATAAACATTCACCTTCTCAAAAAAAGGGAAAGTTTTACCCGGTTTGTGTTGTAGGGTGGGCTCAAACTCATGAATTAAGGGATTAAAAAGTCGGAAACTATATTTAACAAAAAAATGTTACAAACTGGTAGTTTTCGAATTGATCAAAGATACAAACAATTCTTAATATTTTAGGGCGGAAGTGGCCATTCAAAAATGTACAAAAAGATAAATATATACTTGCACACAAATGTTTGTAACAAAACTTGAACATGCAATCTATGATTCATTAGAGACACATCTTTGATGCTGTTAGGCGAATTTAAAGACCTATTGGTTGAAGTATCAAAAAGATTATTACCATATATTACTATAGATAATAGTAATATTATTACTACTCCATATTACAATAAATAGAGAATCGAAACACAAGTTTAATACCACAAGATTAAAATGAGTACGATTTGGTGCACTTGGGAGAATCGGCGACTCTGAGAGTTTCTTCGATGAGTTTACGTGCTTTCCTGCTTCGTATTTCGACTCTCATGCTATTGCTCTTTTCAATCTGGTTATAAGAATCATCAACAGGTTTGCATATCTTTAACGACTTGAATCTTGTCTTTAATGACACCATAAATCTCCCAAAGACCATCTTCGCCATAACCTGATATTAGTAAAGACAACAAAGTAGCTTTAAAAGTTGAAATTATGCAATGGAAATAGTAACTTTATACGTGATAGAAAGAAAGGAAAATGAATACCTGATTGTGTGCAGTGATATTATATAGAGTGATGGAGTTTAAAGACATACTTTTATATTTATATCTCAACTCATGTTCCGTTTGTCTTTATGTGTACTATTATTTTAATTTATTTATATTATTCTTGATTGCTTTAATCATTAATTTTACTTATGTTTTCTTTAACAGCACTTTATTAAAAACTAATAAGAAAATAGAAAAATTACAAAGTTACAAGATGAGGATTTTTTAGCCAATCAAGCCAACTAAACGACACATTACATCTAAACCGACTCCAATAAAAAGAATACGACACAATATCATCAAAAATATCCGTCTTAGAAGGAAAAACCACACCAAAGACACACTTATTACGATAAGCCCAAATTAGCCACCACAACCCAAAACACACCCCTTCTAACAACCTTTTATGCTTGATAGGAATCCGAAGATTTACGATCTAAGAAACTCATTCATCGAACGTATGCACTTCCATGAAATCCACCTCCCACCAACGGCAAATCTTGCAAAAATTATATTTCGCAACAAGGCAATCAAAAAATAAATGACTTGACGATTCCGTGACGCTATCACAAACGGGACAAAGAATAGACGGAATATCTATACCTCTCCAGGATATATTAAAACGGGTAGGCAAACAATCCATTCTCATCTTCCACGCATGAATGTTAACCTTGATTGGCACCGCTTTTACGTATGTATTAAACACAGTTATCATGTTCAACTTGTTGAACCACCACCAAGTTGGCATATAGTGATCAAATACTCTGATATTTTTGAAAGAAAGTATCAAGATCAAACCTTGCTAAATATCTTAGGGGTGAATAGGTAAAACAGATTGAAATAGTTATGCGGAAATTTTGGTTAAGCCGTGTCCATCTAAGTTAAAAAAACCGTCATCTTTGAGTAAGCTGAACAAGAAAAAACATGATTTAATTTACGCGTTCTGATAACTAATGCGCGTCTGTAAGTTAGTATGAGAAGCAAAAAGTGGGAAAATAATTAAAATAAACCTTGAGAAATTATAAAGGTGTTTCAATCGACCGGTAAAAAAGAAAAAAAACCGTAGCTGGTAATTTTACTCCTAGTTGATTTTCGATTATTTCAGTTATTCATGACCCCACGTAACTAAGATTCCATGATGTAGGTTGGTGTTTGCGTATTAAGAATACGAACCTTTTTCTGCGCAGAAAAGAGTGAACAGAAAAAAACATATTTAGTGGGTACTTAGATGGTCCCTCTTTTAGTTAGTGTATATGCTCAAAACGGGTCCTATTAGCCTCCTTTCTATACTTAAGAAGAAATCGTAAAGAAATACGATATCAAAGACAACGACAACAGATTTGCACTTAACCAACCGCCTTACGTGGTTATTACTAAAAAGTATATTTGGATGATTGTTTTCAAACGAGTGCACTCGACATACAAAAGAAAATGATTGTCCCCAATGCAATCAAGGAATACTGAATCACTTGTATAATACACCTCATCACAACACTCAAACCTAACAATGATCAAGATCATCAAGATTAATACAAAACCAGACTATATGTTAAGAGATAATCGAGATGAAAGACACACACGAATAACCGAGATGATAGTCCTATATTTGGGAAGATGAGAGATATATATCCCACAATCTTTAACTTCGTAAAAGTAATAATACAAAACAAGCATCAAATTATAAAGTTAGAAATAATAGCAATCTCGGTTGTTATAGTTTAGAACCATGAGTTTGCATATTCAAAATATACTTTTCACAAAAGTACATACATACCTTTAAATTGACCTTTTTCAATATTTTTTATTGAGCACGAGACATAAAATAAAAGTTTACAATAATAAAGGTAAGAGATTTTAAAGTTATTCATCTATCTAGCATTACACATGTTTTACTAGCATCCTTTGAAAATGTCGATCAGTAAAACCATAAAAGTGAAAAGTTTGTTATTTATCTGAAAAATACGTAAATACAAAGATCACCTCCAGATATCATTTGAAACATGTGAAGTGCACTGGGTCTTAGTTAATTATATTAGCCAATCTCGTTTCGATGTAAAGAGTAAAAGACTGCATTTTAGGGTCATAAAACCTTTAAGTGTTTTGAAAGGACATAAATGATAACAGACTTATCAGTACTCGGTGTAGGAGAGTTGTATGGCTCTCGTAAGAGGGCAAATTAAATTTGATGCCTATAACGTCATCATCGACACTGCCCCCGCACCACAAACGCGGCCATGATGCTTTAACGATCGATTTCATTTCATTTTTCTTTTCTTTTTGAATGTGAAATATATATAAAGTGAAGCGTGTGTTTTTTTGTGTCGTGTCGTGTTTTTTTAGTTGTGTGTTATGAAAATGTTATAAAGCAAAATATTACATGCAGGGGTGTATAACACGCCTATAAATCATACAATACATAGCACTCTAATTACGAGATGATAAGTTGTACTAGACAATAATTATCTATAAAACAAAACACATACACTGTTAAAAAAATGTCATGACTACATTGTGTCACTACTAACATTATAATTTGTGTTTTCGTTTAGCTTTTTTAATTGGTTTGAAACATAAAAATGAAAAATAGACTCGAAGAATCCAAAATAATATAGTCCACAATAAATACAAGACGAAAAGATTAGTATAAAATATTAAAATGATACAAAACCCTACCATAATGACAGGCGACCCATATTGTATGATTAAACATAAAATCATATGACATAACATAATGTTACGTCGAGAAACTTTGAAAAGTTTTCGCATTAATTGTCTATTTGATTAAAGATGAATTTTATATTTTTTTTTAGAACGGCTTGTTAGTTGTTAGTGGTTCAGGTCCAACAGTGACATCCAATTGGGCAGTATGCTTACCCTGACTCCGCCTGACCTGAACGCTTGTTAGTTTATTAAAGATGAATTTTATATTGAAGTCTGGTTAGTTGATCACGAAAAGAACCCACGATAGGAATCATGCATAAGCACGTATAGAAGCAGACAAATGAAATGACATGTAAAGAAGCTTTGGTGAATTGGAATGTTTTGCCACAAATCTTATTGTGGCTAAAGCAAAGGTAGCAGGTAAGTAAAGGGGCTTTTTACCTAAATATATCCATTTCTCCACATTCAAACGTTGTATACGACATGTGTTTTATGGGTACACATGTCTAATGGAATAATTGTTTTCCAGTTTGAAAATTTATTCTTGTACTTTACGGGTACACTTGTGTTTTATGCACTTATGCGTACGCGGTGCTGTGCATGTCACTCAGCGTCACTGTTGCGGTCCGCTCGTGGTTGTCTTGGCGTAATGAGTCTCGTGATGGTGAAGCCGAGCAAAACAAAATTAAGTTTTATTTTTTGTTGTAAAATGTGATAAGTGATGAGCATGGTGATTTAGTGTTAAAACGTCACAGTGGTGAGCAGAGATCGCTATGACCATTGCGTGGCCTAAAGACTTTACAACTCATTGAAAATTGTATGTTACACTATTGCGATCAAATGATTCAAACAGATCTAAGATCATTCGATGTTTTTAACTTTAATAACATATTTCATTGTCATATTCAGGTCGTGACTTATTTATAAATCTTGAAATAAATTGAGCACAAAAAAGAGTCTCCGGATAAAGACAACCCACTTTGACCCATATCGTTCGCCCATTACACCACCTGCAGCATGTTAGGCCAAAAGCAGGGCGAATGCCGCGAATCTACTCTCTGGTCAGGGGTGACATGCCCCACATATGAAATTTGTTGGTGAAACCGTGAAAGGACAAGCTTCTGCATATATTTGTATGTTATTTTGGTCTTGCATAAACCTATTCATTAGCCCAAACCAGCCCAAATTGTTGACTAGTTTCTCACATCGAAGGATTGACCAGTGTTTTACAGTTTTCAAAGCCAAACTTGTAACATTATCATAGTTTTTAGAATCATTTTATGCATAACACTTGGTTTCAAATTGCGAATTAACCCTAGTAAGAAAAATCCAACGTTTATCTTGAATATCTAGAAAGTTCATGTTGGGTATCATATGTTAGATTAATTATACATGTCCAAGATCAATCTCATGTAATCATAACAATAACATCAAAAAGAACTTACTTGATGATAGAACCGACTGATAATTAGGGTTTGATGATGAAGCCATAACGTTAGGGTTCGTCGATTCCGGTAGTAAAGTCACCAATCCGATGGAAGGATTTATTCTAAGTTATTGGTTTTGATTGAGAGAGAGTTATGTGACAGAATACTGAAATGATGACCACAACCCAGGGATATATATTTGTTATGACAGTTACATCCATCAAATAACTGTCATTTGTTAGTTGACGTAGAGTTATTCATTAAGGGCAAAGTTTATAAGGGTCTAAATGGTAAAGGCACATATTAAAGGGATTATTCTAACATTCTTTCACTTGACCAAAGACCATTTAGATGTATCATAAACTAGAGATTCATATTGCCAGTTTCAAGTTTTATAAGAAATTATCATAATTCCACAACAGCACCAAACAAAAAGATACAGCCACACGTGTCCGCGTTGACACTGGAACCCCCATCCATTATAACATTTGGTACTAATTTGAAATATATGATTTTATTAAGCCAAAATGACAATGGAATAATGTGGTACAAATACGTTTATCTATAATTAAACATAAGTGTGCACAGTCTAAAAGTAAATATAGACAAACTAGACATTATAGTGAAGGATATTGTCTTAAAGCGCTTGTTTTGAAGTTAAACGTTATCATGAAATAGTGCACTAACTACAACATTGTATAAGGTCTTGACGTAAACCTATTTTGGCAACATGGCCTCGAAATACTTTGGGTGGTAGGCCTTTAGTTAGCAGATCCACAAGCATTTCATGAGTTTTAATGTGCTCGATACTTATACGTTGTTCCTCTTCTCTTTCATGTACGAATAAGTACTTTGTATCGAGGTATAAAACAGCTCCAGTTGAACTATTATTGTTCGAGAAGCTCACGGCTGCGTTATTATCGCAGTAAATCTTTAGTGGCCTTGAAATCGAGTTAATAATTTTAAGTCCAGTGATCAAATTTCTCAACAATATTGCATGGCATGTCGCATTATAAACTGAGACATATTCAGCCATCATTGTTGATGTCATTGTTAGCACTTGTTTTTTACTCTTCCAAGAAGTAGGCCCACCTGACAGCATGAAAATATATCTCGAAGTTGATCTACTAGTGTCTTTTCATTTCGCAAAGTTTGAATCCGAGTATCCAATAACTTCAAGATTGTCGGATCTATTATAAGTTAGTTTGTACACTTTGGTTCCTTGTAAATATCGCAATACTTTCTTAGCAGCTTTCTAGTGAAGTAGGCCAGGATTAGATTGAAACATGTCTAACATGCCACATATATAAGCGATATTGGGTCGAGTACAAACTTGATCATACATTAAGCTTCCTACTACGGAAGCATAAGGAATTCGCCTTATTCATCAATTATTCAACCTCATTTTCAGACTATGATAAGACCCCGAAAACAGCACCATAATTACGTGAGCGACTGGGGAGAGCAATGTTGCATATGAACATTTGAGTTTGGCGTTAAAAAAAAAAAATATATTCCTTTGGGATAATCCAATTTCCCATTGGCTAGATCTCGGCGAATTTCAATTCCAATAACATACGAAGCCTCACCAAGATCTTTCATGTCAAGGTTTCTAGATAAGAAACATTTTGAATCATACAACAAATCAATATTATTACTTGCTAAAAGGATATCATCCACATAAAGCACAAGTATAATGAAGTTGCTCCCACTCATCTTGAGGTATACGTACTGATCTACCTGATTCTTGATGAAGTTGTGTTTCTTCATCAATTCATCAAATTTTAAATACCATTGACGAGATGCTTGCTTAAGCCCATTAATAGATTTCTTGAGTTTACAAACTAGATGTTCTTGGCCTTTAGATTTAAAACCTTGTGGTTGGGCCATATACACATCTTCATGTAAATCTCCGTTAAGAAATGCCGTTTTGACGTCCATTTGATGTAACTCTAAGTCAAAATGAGCTACAAGGGCCATTACGATCCTTAGGGAATCTTTTCTCGATACAGAAGAAAAGGTTTCTTTATAATCAATTCCCTCCTTTTGAGTATACCCTTTCGCAGACCTAAACAAGATTTGTATCGCTCAATATTCCTATTTGGGTCAAGTTTGGTCTTGAAGACCCACTTGCATCCAACGGGTTTTGCACCCTTTGGTAATTCAGCAAGTTCCCAAATGTTTTTTTATTGAGTTTAGCTCATCTTCCATTACTTCCCTCCAATGAGCTGATTGGTCATAAGTAATGGCATCCTCAAAGGATTCAGGCTCATTGCAATGTCCCTAATTCAAAAACCCGGCCTCATTCAAATAGGAATATAATCGTCAAAGTTTTATGGCTGTCAATTTTGTTGCGACTGCGCAACACCCCCCCTGTGAGTTTCCTTGTGGTTCAACATAATTTCCAGGTTAGGTTCATTTCCTCGACATTATTTAGGATGATCTTCACAATTAATGATCATTCGAGGTGTCAAGTAGCGTGTTAATCAGAAGGGCACATAAATTCTAAGTGTCTTATCCCAAGCCCTTCTTGTTATTTTCATTCTCTAAATGAACCGCTCCTACTGTTGTTACATTTCAAGGAAACTCTGCATGGCCGTGACTCGACAATTCTGGTACTATTGAGATGGCAATAAATCGGTAAACCCCTTTGAATTGTTCTGGGTTACCCAATGAAAAAGCAACTAATGGTTTTTAAGTCCAGTTTTTGTGATTGAGGATTGTATAACTTAGCTTCGGCTGGACATCCCCAAACTCGAAAATATCGTAAGCTGGGTTTCCTTCCTGTCCAAATTTCATATGGTGTTTTTGGAACAGATTTAGAGGGAACTCTCTTAAGGATGTGGCAACCGTTTCAATGCCTCAGTCCCAAATAAATCGGAGCATGAATTTGCCACATACTACGAACCATTCCATAATGGTGCGATTTCTCTCATAGCTACACATTTTGC
The DNA here is from genome assembly GCA_026074375.1 of Tanacetum coccineum. NCBI lineage: Eukaryota > Viridiplantae > Streptophyta > Magnoliopsida > Asterales > Asteraceae > Tanacetum > Tanacetum coccineum. Next base: position 10,912 of record BQNB010018080.1, on the reverse strand, counting down.
TGAGAGGTACCCGGCATGGTATATTGGTAATAATCCTATGATCTTTACAAAAACAAGAGAAGAATCCGAGAGCTTGACCAACATCCGATGTCTAACATAATATTCCACCTCCCCTGTCCGATCTCATACATTAATTTTTAACGGTCAAAGTGATTTTTTAACTTCCGTCTTTAAAAGATTTAACTCAAGTGATCAGATTTTTCTTTAATTAAGAACAAGTAACATGTAACGAGATAAACGACATGAAGGTAATAATGATTATTACCCTAATGCCGAGAAAGGAAAAGAATCCACATATATCGGTATGGATTAGTTTAATAATCCCGATAACTCGTGTAGCACCTTTCTTATTTCCTTTAGTCATTTTTCCCTTATGCATTCTACACATTTTTTAAAATATGAGAAATCAATAGGTAGAACTTCATCTTTCACAAGTCTAGTCATTATGTCTCGTGAAATATGGCCTAAACGTTGGTGCCATTATTTTGATGAGGTTTCTGGAATCTAGTTTCTCTATTTTTGATTCACATTCTCATTAACATAAATGATAATAGATATTCCGAAAATAATTATCTAAATATAACTTAAAGAGGTTTCCCTCAAGACAACTATTACCAACAACTCGGAAATTAAACTATATAATACTTTATATGTATCCAACGTAAAAGAAATCATCAATAATTAGTTAGATACAGATATTAGTTCGAGTCATGCTCGGTAACATAAAGAGTTATCATAAAGATTAAACAAAAGCCACCCTCCACAATATTAATGAAATGTCCCAACACTTCTACGTTTAAAATCAACTCCATTCCCGACTTTAACCGTTCTTTGGTTTTCTTTATCCAAATCCTTCGATGTACGGAATCCCTGTAAAGAATTAGCAGTGTGTACCATGGATCCAGAGTCAACCCACCTTGAATTAATAGGGACATTAATATTGAAAGATTCATTGATAATAAAAGATTCAAATATACCTTCTTTTGCTACCTTTTCCCTTAAATTTTCGGACACTCATTTAAGTATGCCTCTTTCTATGGGCAAAACTTGACACTTTGAAACCGCCTAGAATGGAGCTAGTACTTTGTACCATTTATTTGGAGTAAATATCTTCATTGAACCTTACCTTTCATTAGCCCTTTCTCTTAATTGAATTTTTTTTATTAAATTTTTTTTTTTTTGTAAAATGGTAGCAACATGAGCGACATCGGGCTTTTGAAGTCCCTTTAAATTACTCCTCTACGGAGCTTAAGTACTCATTTGCATTCTCATTAATGGCTCCTCAAATGGCAAAGGATAGGAGTTCTAAGATCATGACATAAAAATAATGAAAAATAAATTACGTTAGACACGTCCCCACTGAGCATAAGTACCGTTTTCCCTGATCCGCTGTACTTTCAGATTAAGTGCAGCGGAGGATCTATAACAAAAGGGGTGCCGCCCCCCCCGCTAAATGATTAAGATCCATTACTCCGAGAGTGAGTTTTACTTGATCTCTTCATGTTGATAAGTTTAGTACCAGTTATGGTTCACTTTTCGGACAAGTAACCGTAATTGAAATTTAAGTAGATGTGACCATAGATTTGGAAAATTAAATGATACGCTCAGGTAAACTAAAGAATTATAGGATATACCATGTAAAGGGAAGCATATCAGATATAAGGGAATAAACCTATCAGAACCCAAACATAATAGGTATATAAGATTTGTGCCCTAATTAAACAACCTTACGTTGGCTTAGTTGATAATTAAACCATTAGACAAACCTTTAATAGACTAAGCATACATATATATTAGCACATCATCGTTGGGCAGAAATGCAACATATACTAGCTAATTATGCTATATATATTTCATTGTACAAGTTATCATACATATAGTTCGCTGGTTCATGATGATAATTAAACAATATTGGCCGCAATCATGGCATGGAATAAACTCGTTATATTAATCTAAATAACAGTTATCGATGGATTGATCACTAATTAACATAAAAGTTAGGCCAAACACCATCACCAAATTCAACAATCTAAGAATTTGATGTCCAGAAAATTCATTAACTACAAATTATATATGGCAAATTATTAAAAAACTAGGTAGTGTAATTGTACCAATCATCTCTGCACATAACACTTGCAATAGAAGAAAACAAAGCAATCACGTTCTTGTGTATCTTGTTTCTCTCTCTACTTTCTCTCTCTAAGATTTCTTCTCATTTTTTAGCATCTTGGTATAGATTATAGTTGTGTAATGGATTAAACTAGTGGGATAACAGTACTTTTAAAAACCTTCATACCCAATCACCAATTAGATGCAACCAATGCACAAATCACGGGTTTGCGTGCCCCACTTAACAGATGCAATACTAACGCCAATATTATACAAAAATGAAACTGTAACCTTAAACTCAAATAGTCGCACTATGATGTTTGAACTAAAAAAATATCTTATATGTCAAATTATTCTCGCACTATGCAACTAAACATTACACAGCCAATTCCTAAAGTATAAACTATCAACCTAAGGCATCAACATTTTACAGAATCATTGACCAATCATCAATTACACGCAACCCGTGCGAAAAAAAATTAGACACAACCCGTGTGCATCGCACGGGTCTGCATGCCTCGTATACATATGTATGTAAGACGATGAATGATTTGGGTTATTTTAGCAAAAGAATAAAGTTTTTCAAAGGTTTGGATTGCTTATTTGTTTTGCTTGTGTTTGTGCTCAAAATTAAGTTTAGTTATATAAATTTGCAATCAAGTTTAGTTATAAAAAGTTTTAAGTTAAATATGCGAGTAAAAATTTATTTTGATTTAATATAAACTAGGTCTCTACCCGGGCGATGGCCGATTTTCTCAATAGCTAAATAAACAATTATAGCATAATGCACACACACTTTACGATGGATAATATTAAGGAAGTTATAAAAGAATAACGTGATGCTTCGGTTACATGTTTAATAATATATTTTCCGCTCTTAACCCGATAATTGCTTAAACCGAGTAATAAACGTCCACAAAGTTAATAAAAACAACCGAACCTCAATACTTGCGTGTCTAGCTTCATGCTTTGCACTTACAACTAAACGTCAATAAACGAAAAAGTAAAGTTAGATAATTACATTAATAGAACCAACATTGAAAAACATGTTGCATATGTGGCTCAATTATGATGAAATGTAGTTGGTTCTCTTTATAAAAAGGAATAAAATATGATTATGTTTTGACTACATGTTTTGCAACTTTTATGTCAGTCAAGAATCAATTAGAAAGCTCATGAGAACCATACTTCTCCACTCACTCACATGATAAATGTCTATTTTTATAATGCACAAACTTTTAACAAATCCACTAGCTTCACTCCCACCAATCTTTTACTTAGTAAAGGAAAACGTCAAGTGGGTATTCGCATTTCAAAAAAATCAAATCATACCTTATTTAGTAATATTTTTTAGTTATTAATTTTCCTTTTTAAATGTACTTAATTAAGAAAATATAAATACTTCCTCATTTAGCAATAATTGTTTATAAATTCGTATTTTCAGAAAAAACGTGTTCAAAATTATACGTGTCACAATTATAAAAAACTAAACTTTAAAAGGCGGGGTAATATACAAATATTGTAAGGGTTAAAATTAAACTTATACAAACAAACCCACGTGCAATTAATCCAATAACAAACCCACGTCCAGCCTCCAGCCTCACACACACTCATACGATTTTTATACAGAAAATCTCAAATCCAATAACCTGAACAAATCGATCATCCATTCTCAGATATTCACGGTATGATTTTTTTTTCTTTTCAGTTTATCAAATATATTGCTCCAAGTTTATTAATTTAACGCTTTGGATTGAGTTTGTGAAAACCCTAATTGGATTTTTTGTTTCTTTGGCATGAAGATAAATCTCTAAAACAAGAGAGAAACTTGAATCTTCGAATTCAGGTAATCTTACTCAACTATTGTAATTTGTTTTAATGACTTGGCTACACATATTTTTTATTTTTAAATGTTATTCTTAGTGATTTGATTTTTTTTAGATTTTTTCCATGTTACATATGAAAAGTTATAAACTTTATATGTCTGCTTTGTTTTTAATTTTCTTTTAAGTTGGTATTTAACTTACTATTGGTTATATGTGATATATCGATTTTTTGTGTATGATCTAATATCATTATATGATTATTTGTTAGTAATTTGTAAGCTAGCACAAGGAATAGTTATAATGTTTTTTTTAGAATTGTGCAAATTCAAGTCTTAAACATAATTCATTTGTCGTGTGTTGTTTTTTTAGGCCAATTTTAAGAGGCTGAAGTTATTGACAGCAACTTTATCGCAGCTTAGATAAACAAGAACAGTGGAAAAATAGAACAAGAACTTCTTCAAGCGTGGCAAGTAACCATCCTCACAATATTTAATTTATATTTCACAATTTTGTTCCTTAGTGGTTAATTTCATATGTTTCTCGTGCAATCATTCTATTATGAAGAAAAAGCTATCATGTCAGATGAGGAATTCGATAACCTCAAGGAAGACAGAACTAAAGTGAATACTTGTTTCTATGCTTGTTTCCTATCACAGATTGAACCCACAAGCATTGCTAAAGCTCTATCTGATTCATCTTGGGTGGAAGAAATACAGGAAGAACTACTGCAGTTCAAACTCCAACAGGTTTGGATACTTGTGGATTTGTCTATTGGTAAGAGGGCCATTGGAACAAAATGGGTCTTTAGAAATAAGAAAGATGAAAGAGGCATTGTACTTAGGAATAAAGCAAGGTTGGTTGACACAATGGTCATAACAAAGAGAAGATATTGACTATGAAGAAGTTTTGCTCTGTGGCAAAGAATTTATAGACATAAGATTGGTTTGAGCCTATGATTCTTTTTATGGGTTTTCTGGTATATCAAATGGATGTGAAAAGTGCATTCTTATATGGAACTATTAAGGAAGAGGTTAATGTTTCTCAACCGCCAGGATTTAAAGATCCGGACCATCCAAACAAAGTTTACAAGGTGGTCAAGGCACTTTATGGGTTGCATTAAGCACCAAGAGCATGGTATGAAACCTTGGCTAACTATCTGTTGGGCAATGGGTTTAAAAGAGAGAAAATAGATTTGACATTGTTTATCAAGAAGCAAAAAGGAGATATTTTGCTAGTACAAGTTTATGTTGATGACTTTATCTTTGCATTTACAAACAAAAAACTGTGTGTAAATGCATTTGGAAAAAGCTTTTATGAAGGATAGTTCAGATGAGTTATGAGAGAACTTTACTTTATTTCTAGGATTACAAGTACAATAGAAAGAAGATAGAATATTTATCAGTCAGGATAAATATGTAGCTGAGATTTTTGTCACACCCCCAAATTCACTGCAGCGGAAGACTAGATTTGGGATGGTGACTTCATGGCGTGAAGAGGACTTGTTACGCGAGACAGAGCTCTACATGCCAATATACCAATGCAGACTCCTAATATTCCGTAAGATAGAACACCTGAGAAAAACATTGCTAAAGTATCAACATAAAGTTGGTGAGTTCAAAGGTTTTGATGTTTGATAATAGTGATGAACCACAAGATTTATAACCATAGTATGAAATATAGTAATCCTATATATCACAATGAAAAGCATTTATTGTTGTATAAGCACATGACACCGAGGCGTTAACATGTATCATCATAGACAAGCCCATGCAGATGTCCAACCTGTGACATCCGTAATTGACTCAAATGAAACTGTGTTTGCTTGACTAATGCTAGTCCAAGACAAATAGGGATGGCAATCCCGATAGATCTATCCATAACATTCGCGCTTACGAGTAATTAACAGTTCATGATAAATTGGGCAATATAGCAAGTTGGGTTGAATAGGGACTTAGACCCAATAGTAAATCAATAAATGTACTTGTGTTCAACTTGTTAAAAATAAGCAATGTTCTCACCCCAAAAGATGATTTAAAACAGTAAAGTAGGGGCTATGAAAACTCACCTTGTCGGTTAATCGTCTGGAATTGATAATGGATCAATGTACGTCAAATAGTGACTCAGTCAAACACCTAAGTAATTATGACAAAGTCTGAGTTTACATTCTAAACTTAATGTATAAAATGAATTATGCAAATGGGTCATAAAAGGGCATTGTGCATTATGAGTTAAAGTCTTTACGTTTTAAAGTGTTGATTGGCTCCAGGTACGACTTTTAAAACTATAGTATTCTATACAGGAATTTATACTATTACGCGTCGTAACTTATATTTACAAGTCCATGTGATTTACATCTAAAGAAAAATATAAACATTATTTGTAAGTTACTAAGTTTATATATTTTTCTTATCGCGTTTATTTATTTACATCGTAGCCGTTAATTAATTTGCGCAATCATCGGTTTTATATATCACGGTTCGTTTGACTCGTTAAATTAATTATTAAAGATTATTAATTTACAACTAATACCCTTAAGTTTCAAAATAGCGGATTTTAGTCCCTCTATTTTCTAAATTAAGTAAATTACCAAATTAACCTTTTAAACTTTAATGTGATCATTTTTTAATCCCTCGACTTTCCAAATAGTATTATATATATAATATATGTAACTTTTATATTTTAAATTGGTTTACTCTTATAACTTTCATGTTTAAAACCCGAATAGGCTTTAAAAATATTTTTAGTATCAAAGAATTTATATAAAAATCGTGTTAAATTCGTTCATACGTTTATAATTTAAATTGGTCGTTATCATTCTTAGCTCATCGAAAATCGTTATTTATAACTCTTCTACATTCTCGAAATGGTATAGTTTCGTTACTAGTTTACCCACCCGTTGGGTCTCGGCCTGGAACGACCCAAAAAAAAGACACGGCAACATGCATGTTTTAATATATTTTGTCTAACTTTTATAAGGTAAATCACATGCAAGTATTTATACTCTTCTATGTCTAAAATGAAGTAATTTATAGGCAAAGCAAGTGGTAGAAAGTATCACATGCATAATTTTTATACATTACCACAAATCCACATGGCCTACATTCTTTCATTTTCTGTTTTTCTGCTAGGAGTCCCAACAGTGGGTTTTATCACCACTGTTGTGGTTTCCTGTCCTTCCTAACTCACTGAATATATATATAATATATATATATTATATATATTATATATATATATATATATATATTATTTATTTTATATATATATATATATATATATATCTAGTTCTTCCATTAATCCCACAAGGTGCCCGACTTGAATACTAGGTTACGAGGTCTTTAAATGTTGGGATATATGGACGATAGGCGCGCCTGAGCAGGCCCAACAGCGGCTGTTGTGGCCACGCCTATTTGCAGCGCAACAACCGCGACAAGCAGCGGCCTGTGGTGGCTGTTGGCACGCATTGGGTGTGTCTCAGGTGGTAATCATTTGTCTAGCATAAGGGGTCTTAGTACGAGCACGATGTGCTTGTTTTACAGAGTCTGTGACACACCAACAACGAGAAATGACTCGCTGTGGCTCGTCTTGGGTTACATCACGCCCCTGATACGGGTCGAGGTCACCACATAAGAAATCAATTCACGCTTAAGCCTAGTTCTTGTTAGTCCCTAGCGAGCCATCGTAGCATATCATATACGTGTTTAAGGTTAATGTAAGTTTCCCTTGGGTCGTTTATTTGTTTTTACACATGTTACGTTGTTTACAAAATTTGCTACACGTCGTTATTTTATGCGTGCCACGACCGGAGTCCTTGCTTGCGTACGTACTTATTAGTCACGCATGGGTTATAGGTCGTGTACAGGTCATGCAAAACCGAGGCTTCGTTAAACTACATGGTGAATGACATATTAATGTTAAACTACGAGGAATAATTGAATTGAAAATGACTTACCGAGGTCCAAGTTTGCCAACAACGAGGAAAGTGATGGTGTTGAGGGCTCGAACCACTCTTGGTTACTACTTCTTTTGAAACCCGACGTCTCTAGACTTGTGAATCCTAGACTCGAACCTTATTATTTACTTCTTGTTTTCAAAGCATTAATATGCTAAGAGTGTGCATGCATGGCCTTATTTATACTCAATTTATCAATCGTTTCCAGAAACTTTTCCATTTTCTTTAGAACTGGCATTATTGATGTTTACTATTAGGGAATCTAGTCATGATGGTGTTTTATAAAACTATTTGCCATCATTGAACCTATGGGTGCCTACTATCTTTGACTTCATTTGATTATTTGGAACAGTAGTGTTACATGTGAATAAGAGGAAATGCCAGGTGGTGAGACGTATCCATTTTGTAAGATTTGAAGAGTAATAAGAACTAGTGGGGTAATATGTAATAGTTTATAATGATGTATAGTTCTCATGTCTCTTTTCTTTCTTTTTTTTGAATTTAGTCACTGTTTTTGAGGTAGATGGTTTGTAAAAATGATACGAGTAACTGGATTCGTTTCACTAATGTGGACTAAGTTGGTTTTATCGTTACACGTTCTAAAAATATCCTTTTAGCACTAGTGTATAATGGTGATATTCGCGTGCTATTTTACAACTTTTCACGACGAGGGGTATGATTGACGGTGATCATAAAATTCTTATCGTTGTGATTTACGGTAAGATTTGCCAAACTACAGTACATAATTTTACTTAATGAAAAGAGAAATCTGATTTCTTACGGGGTACCATAGCCTCCCCAGGTTAGAAGATTTCGTCCCGAAATCAAGACGTTGTAGGAGATTGTGGATTTGCGATTAAGTGATGGTATTTTTGATCTTGAAATCCGAGTACTCGCTGTATCCCTAAAGAATGTCTCGGTCAATAACACGGACAAAAATGATAAGGATTTATGTCAGTGAAGTTGAAGTTAATATAAAGATTCTAATTATTTCTTATCCTTTTTTGTCTTATAAATACCACCTTACTTCTCTCAAACCTTCAAACTTAAATCTCATAAAATATTTCAAATGGCATGTTCGCTTCCTTCTACAAATCCGAAAGTCGAAGCCTTTGGTGCAAAAATTAATCTTACGAAGTAAGGGTCGTCAGGAATGCCGCTTTTGGAATTAGCCTTTTGGTTTGAAGATTCATGCGCTGTCAGAGACGATCTTAGAAAAACCTATGAGAAATGCAATGACATTTCTCAAGAGAGCCGTATTGCTTTGCTTTGCACTCTTCTTAAAGGAAAGTTCTGAAAAGGATCGCAAGCTGCATCTTTCTATGTATGGAAGTGGCACACTGGAGAGACAAATGGGTGCTAAGTTGGCTTGTTTCAGAAAAATACTCCTGTCGTACACCGCGGAGGTTTTAGATTGTTTCGTCATCACAAGAGATTGCTTCTCTTACGGAAGAGTTACATCAAACTCAGTATGGATGAAGAAGTCTAAGAGAAATGTTGGAAGAAGAGGCCATGAACAAAAGGGCACAAGAGGAGAAGATTAGGCAAAAAACAAGCTGAAGATGACAAATTCTTTTTAGAATTTGGGGTAGTGAGATATGACTCAGAGTACGAGTCATCGGATATAAGATTGGATATGTTGTAACCATGTTGTTGTACTGCCTTGAATAAAACATTGTTGCCTTAAACTATGTACTTGTATTTCCACCTTTGCAACCCAACGGTTATTAGGTTAGTAATCTAGTAAGTTCCAATGGATGCATTTGCTCTCTGTAGTATCTCAGTATCTCCAAAAAATATAAAATTGTTTCGCGACTGTTGTCTTACCATAGTATTATAAAGTGCTTGAGTATACATTTTGAATGGGACAATTGAGTGATTATAGATACTGTCTCCACACAATATTATAAAGTGTTTGCGTGATAATTCTGAATTGAATAATTGAGTGAACATGATTACTGTCCCTCTACAGTATCATAAAGTGGTTTAGGGATAGTGTTATCAATTTGTAAACTTTTTTTTAATTCCCAAAATGATTATTTTATGAGATTAAATAGCAATTCGAAAATTTTTCGGGGATTGATTTTACCTTAAGGGTTTGAAGTGAGATTTAAATTTTTATGGGGAATCGCAGTCCTTCCAAGTCGAAAACTTTCGTCCTGAATTCAAGTTGTCGTATTCGCGGTGTGGGTTAAGAAAAAGAGGAAAGTGGCGAGTGGGGCTCTAACGGCTAGAAATGTGGCGAACCGTTATCTCCACTCTATATATAATTTGTCGATTTCTCACATTTGTCAAAACATAGGATAAGTTTTAAAATTTTCATCCTCCCTTTGGTTAAAATGTCGTATCTCGTTCCCCTGATCGCGGTTGTGTTTGTTGTGGTGGTTGGTAGTTATTTGGCGAGTGTTCCACGAGAAGAGGATCAGCGGTTCATATCGTAAAATAACTAGAATTATTTTGTTCCACTCATATTTGTGGCGATTTGCCGTAGAAGCCTTCTGGAAAAATTGCTTTCGTAGTAGGCTGAGTGGGTGGTGGTACGGGTGGAATTACCGTTTTGTTCTTGGGCATTTTAATTAATCTTATGCTGAATCCTCCAGGAAGAATCATCGGACGTTTCATCTTTAACTTTGTTTCGTTGGGAAGGAAGCGGTGTCGGAATGCTAAGTATGGATACCCTTACATAACCCGGCAAATACTTCAATGTTTTATTTATACAAGCAAAAGAACCCGCGCGTTGCGGCGGGCCTAATTTTTTCCCGAATAATTTTTTTTTACGTTTTGGGGTTTTTTTTGGGCGATGCGTTATGGTGGGGCTAATTTTTAATATTTTCTTTTTTTGTATGATTTGAGGAAAAAAAATTTGCGTTGGGACGGGCTAATTTTTTCCAGAATATTTTCTTTTTTTGAGACGGTTTTCTAAATTTTTTTACGGGAATTTTTGTGTAAAAAAATCATAAATACTTAAAAGGTGAGGGTCCGTTTTGTATTTTTTTTTTACTTTGGGCCAGATTTTAGGCTATTTTTG
>BQNB010018079.1:47500-68868 GCA_026074375.1 Tanacetum coccineum | reverse complement strand
TTGATCAAAATTAACCAAGAAAACGCACACACAATCTAGCTAATCATCCCATGTGCTCTGATACCAATTGTATGATATTAAAAATCATAACACAATAGAAGATAGATAGATTAGCCAAATCTAGAGAGAGAAAGTAAAAGAGAAAAAGCTTTCTAGTGAGAGATAGAATAACTTGTATGAAATGACTAACTACCTCTTCCAAGGCATGGAAGAGGCTTATATAGTTACTTACAAAACCGGCCTAAGGCCTTGGCATCGGCTTACATGGTGGTTTTAATTACCCGACCCATTACTAAATGTTATACATTAAACGATTAGCTATGAGCTATAATAAACGGTAAAATACACGGGGTGACCGAGTCTTTTTCTCAAATATCTAACATTAAGCTTGATTGTAAAGGGTATGTGACATAGGTCAAGAAATAAAATACATTCCCTACCAACTTAGCTACTATCAAATGTTTACATTCTTTAGAGATTCAGGATGACGTGAATGGTTATTCAAGCTGAGAGAGCTGCTAGAAAACTCATGACCATTGTATTAGTTTCTAAAATACTTACAAATGCATCAATTATTTACACTATCCAACACACAATACAATTCAACAAATGTCATATATGTCCACAACAAATCCTATGTTGCACTATGTTCACAACTATCACTTGAAACACATACATCACATTCAAGACTTTGCAATTATAACGTTTTAATATAGTTGATGATCCAATTGAGTGTCTTCAAAAAAGCTGTGTGGTTTCTTAGCATAGCATTGACCGAAGATACCTACCCAAAAAACAAACCCAATAATCTCAGGATTATTTCATTAAAAAAGACTCCAAGCCAATATTTTGGATGGTAGAGTTCAGTACAAAATGTACCTGCATGACAGACTAAAAGTTATGCTATGTAGAGTCGCCATGCTAGTAATAATTGGGATGGGTAAATCTACTAGAACTGTGTTATTAAGACATGTGGAGATTATGCGGGGGTCCTCAGGGGTGTTTCGTGTTTGTTTCTTGTTCTATTCGATCAAAATAAGTGTTTTAAGGACTAAAATAAAGACTTCAAATATGGCGAGATAGCTGTTGGCTTTTTGAAGTTTTAATTCATTTTACTCACCAAGTTGAAATCTTTTCTTTTTATTTTATCTCATATTCATGTATATCAAGATTTAAAAACAAGATTAGAGCTTGTTAGATTATTTTTTTTTGGCATAAAAAGCATTTCGAATGGGTTTTAGGGTTTTAACGGGTTTACTTGATTTTTTATGTCCTTAATGTGTTTGTATGATGAAAACATGTTCTAAACATACAAATCAAAGGACCAACTCTATAAAAAATACTCGAAAGAAAATTCAGATTCTGATATCGTCATTTATTTTGATGAATCATTTTATTAAAAACAACCTAACTTTTATTTATTAAACGTTAATACAATATCATCATTTCTGATAGTTACTTGCACTCTTGTGCTAAATATCAGTATTTACACATTATTTTAGACATTCCACTTCCTGCACAATACAAATGCAAAACAAACATCTATTTGGCAGTTTTTGCATGTTTTTGGTCATTTAAGCTCGTTTTTAGAGGTAAAAGATATGTGTAATTAAGCACTTATCAGCTATATATACCCTTCCATACTCTCCATGGATGGATAAGACTCTTTGTAACATTAATTTTTTTCTATTTTATTTACACTCTTCCTTTCTATCTCTACTCTCTCACTAAACATTGCTATTCTCTTTAGGGAGTTACCCCGACCCTCAGATTCGTATTTCAAGGTTATTCTTGATTCCTAACAATTGGTATCAGAGCTTGAAGATGATATATGAGTGTTCTTTATGTGTATTTGAATTGCCATAAAAGTTTCAAAAAAGGTGAGTTAAAAGTTTTTAAAAGCTCATGTTTTTATTTAAAATCTAGGTCTTTTTGTGTTTAAAAACCATAAAGTTTATGTTTTTATATTAGTATTAGAGTAATAGAAGCTAGATTTGCAAAAGAAACGGATTAAATACTTCAAAACATGTTATTTTTAAGTGTTTAAAATAGTTGCGAAATAGTTGAGTTAAAGTACAGTTCGTCATAATTGGCGAATTGTGTTACTATTCATAAAAGGCGAGTTACGAAACACTCTTTTGGCGACTAAGATTTTTGAAAAAAGGCGCATTAAGATTCTTCAAAAAAAAGACTTAAGGTTTTCTAAAAAGGAGACTTAAGATTTCTCAAAAAAGGCGAGTTTACTCGGCGAGTTAGGTTTTCTAAAATCGATAATGATTTACTCGGATTGTGGTTTTAATTTCGGTATCAATTTTGTGTCCTTAAGAAATATGTGTAATTGGGAAAATGTGTGTAAACTGGAATTGACAATTATTAACGAATCGGGTTTTGAGCGTGACCCGACATCCTTATACCAAACCTAAATCCGGACCATACACCACTTAAGAAAATTGGGTCGAGCCATTAAACCGACCTAAATCTAATCTAATTAACCTAAAATCCAACCGTTGTATCCGATTAATAAACATCCCTATATATAATATATATGCCCTAACAAACAAGCTACAAAGCCCAATCACACACCAATAAACAACAATACGCCTCGAAGAAATATGAAGTATTAGAGTAAGTCTCTTTCTATCCTATAAATATGAATATGATTCATGCCTACACGATTTAAAAAAATTTAAATAATTTGAAATTTATTTTTTTTTACTATTTCGAAATGTATAAGAGGCCACACACTTTTAAACTTTTTTGTTCATATATCACACTTATTTAAGTCAAGGCAATTTAAGTTGTGGCAAGTTAAGTTACTGTTCACGACGACTTACAAGGCGTGATAACTCACTATTCAGGATATTCCTTTGTTTAAAACACTTAATCACTTGATCAATCATCACAACACCTCTTAATCATCTATAAGATCCAAATATCATTTCACACAATCACAAAATCATCATGTCTACATTAACTCAAGATGTTTTTGTTGTAACATTTGAAAACCGTCCACCTATGCCAGAGAAGGGTAGTTATGATACTTGGCAAAGTAGATTGCTAATGTATGTTAAAGGGAAGTAAAATGTCCAAATGTACTTGAATTTGATTCTTAATGGTCCATATCAGTTTAAAGAGATTGATGATCCAGGAGACTAGGAAGCTAGAAGGCTACCAGGAAAGAGTCTGCAGACTATGGCTTATTTAAATGCTAATGAACATAAGCAATTGATTGTGACATCATGGCTGCTAATATAGTTTTGAAAGGGTTACCAAATGACATCTACACTCTTCTGAACTACAGGAAAACTGCCAATTTAATCCGGAATACGGTTAAGGAACTCGAGGATGGAACATAATTGTCACACCCCCAAATCGGGCCTAGACGGAATGCGTGTCTAGGGGCGTGACATCATCGCATACATCACACAAGATCAAGGGAACGACCACTAATGGACTTTTTGAAAATCATAACTCGTTGTATTTATTAAAAATGGATAAGTCTTACAAGATTTGAAATGAAATTTAAAACTTTGCTGAAGCATAATTAAGTTTTCAAAAGACAACGAGTATGAATGATAATAAAGTCTTGAAAGATGGTATCATATTGTACGTAGACTCTACATAGCACATCAGAAAAGTCCAAAGCTAAGCACCTGAAAAACATGCTTACAACGGTTAACATAAAGTTGATGAATTCATAGGTTTGAATTGATGTAAGGTTGGACCAAATACAATATCACATGAAAAAGTATTTATGTTGCGCTAAGCTCATGACACTGATGCTAAATTAGGAGATACATATAATATGCAAAGTGATGATATTGCCCTACAGATGTCTGACCAAGACACCCCAAAGAATTCCTGACATGAAATATATCCGTTTGTTCATCGACACAGAACAAGTAAGTGCTTGCTTACCCGGATAGGGATAATTAGTCCCAAATAGATCTATTTATAACATTCGCGCTTACTTAACTAATCCCATTGGTCATAGGTAATTAATGGTTCATGATGGTTCGGGCGTGATAGTGGTCTAATCACTACTTAGGCAACACGTAAACCATATAAATAAGTTTGAAATCATTAGAGTAAACAAGTTTGTAAACGAGCATGTTCTCACCCCAAAAGTTATAATGTTAATATAAAACAAGTAAAACGTGAGCTTATGAACTCACCTTAAGCAAACGATAAGATAGTAAATCAACGAGGAGAACAAAGTAACCGAACGACTCTAACCGCGACCTAATTATAAGACGCGCCTTAGAACGAGAAATAATAACGAAACGTTGCATAAAATGTTTATAAAAGAATTAGACATCCATATGTGTTTGTGCTTTAGTTTATTTAACAAAAATGTGTTTTTACGAACTCATTAGGTCTATATAAACGTTACACCATTCTTACGAAAAGTTGCAATTTTTGGAAAGTTACGATTTTAGGAAACTTTCTATTTTCGGAAAGTTCTAAGTTTCGGGATGTTAATACTATCCTCTATATTTGTCAAGTCCATAATTCCATAAACGCACTAACGAAACCTAAATGCCTACTTTTCATTTCTATTTCGCTAATTCGTAGTAACTTACTATTTTTAGTAACGTTCAACGGTATCGCTTTATCATTCTTAGAAAACTCCTAACCCTTTGTAATAAGATCAAATCACTACATTAATATTTTCTAAGGCTTTCGAAACCTAAACGGACCTAACCCGCTTGAAAAATGTTTTAATATATAAAATTATATGTCCGAAAATAACTTGATGAAAACTAGGTCTATCTCACTCATAAAGCATTTTTAACACAACTTTCACGACTTTGTAAGGGAAACGTCATTTTAGGCCATGTTTGTGATTTACACTTTGGCCGAAACGGACTCGAAAGGGGTCAAAATGGTTATTTTCGTTCATGATCTGATCGTATTAAAATCGTTTTGCCGAAAAACATTTCAAGTTTCATTTGAGCGTAACTAGGTCGTTTTATGTCCGATTTTAGTGTTCGATATGAAAAACTATCTATTCGAAAAAATCTTTCCAAAAACTACCTTCCTGACTAATGAAAACATTTTTAAGTCGTCCAAAACCCTAAAACAAATTCAGATTAGTAACCTTATTTTTCGTAAACGCTTCAAAAAATCCATCCAAACTTCACAATAGTGCTTATACTAACCTAATCTCCGTTCACGACTAATCCAACAACACATCCACAATCAATAACATCCTAATCCCATCTCCATCATTGTTGTAACACATAAATCCACTCATCCTTTCCTTAATAAAAAATTATTATAAAAGAAAGCATAAAACTTCATTATTTCACATACCCATTTCATTTCTTTTTGAAAATTTAACACAAACACAATAGGATTTAAACCAAAAGCATAAGAAAATAAAGAAATCAAAAGGAGGTTCAAGAAAGAGCTTACAAATAATGAAGAAATAAGATTGAACACTAGATCTATAACATACACCAAGATCTTGCAAAACCCCCAAAATAAAGTGAAACCCTAATTCTTGAAACCCTTAATAGATCTTGAAAATCAAAGAACCAATGCTTGGAATGACCTTCGATAACCTTACTAAACAACCTTGAACACTAGATCTTGAAAAAAAATCAAAGATATTGAAATCCTAATTGGTGTTGTTGTTGCCGTGGCTAGGAGGAGAGGGGAGGAGAGGAAGAATGTTTTTGGTGGCTAAATGAAATGAGAGAACCCTAAAATATGAAGTATAGAAGTATATATATAGGGAAGGCTACCCTTGGAGCCAAAGCAAGATGCTTGGAGCCAAAGGGTGAGCCAAGCCAAAGAGAAGGGGAGGGGACCATGAGCTAAAGTGAAAAGATCCCATTTGAATTAATTTAGAGTATGTATGTGTGTGTTTTGTGTGATTGGAGTAGGAAGGGGGAGGTTGAATGAAATTTTGGACATTATAGCATGTACTAAATGATATCTTGGGTTTACAAGAAAAGATTACGGGTTACGGGGTCCCGTTTGATCAAAAACGCGGAAAACATAAATTGTACGCGAAAAACGTAAGAATCGCAAACGGAAGTGTACGTAAACTGTGTAACACTTTAAAATGATAAAATAATGCATATAACACATAGACTAATCCAAGTCCGAAGCCGAAACGCATCCGACGATGATTTTCAGTTTTACGTGGGATAACTTCTCGGAAAATTGCCATATTCAAACGTAACGTATAAAAGTCAAAAATAATAATCTGAAAATTTTAAAATAATGACCTTAAATTTATGGGGTGTGACATTTGCCCTCTTGTTTTCAACCCTTGTACCTGCTTGCTTACTTGATTCACTCCCTCCTTTCCTTTTATCACCACTTTTGGACAACTTCCCGTCCCTAACCGTATCACTAGTCAAGGGTCCAGCCTTTAGTATTGCGCTTTAAATCATTGAGGGCTCAGTCGCTCACACCATCCCATAAATTTTAGGAACCAAGCTATGGATATACCTGTCAATCCTCTTGTATGCGGGGAACCAGCTTGGCCAGTTCATTGAACTGGTCTGTGTAGGCTGCATGACTAGCCCCCACCATGGTGTGGTTCCACAGTTCATTCTCCAGTTTCTACATCTCATTGTTTGGGCAGTACTCCTCCTGCAACAATGCTTTAATTTCATCCCACATCATGCCTATGGCGGCTTCCCTACCTCTAGCTTGAACTTGCGTATTCCACCAGGTTAACGCTTTCCCCATCAACGAGCACACTACATACCTCGCCCTCTGGTGGGTCACACAGTTGTTGATGTCAATTACCGACTCATCTTCTCAACCCATCAGATGTATGCCAGCGCACCTCCTTTGCCATTAAACTCAGTTGGCTTGCATTCCATGAACTACTTGTACATACATTTGTTTCCACCGTGATTATTGCAATCATTCCCAGGGTTGTCATGCTCATTTCCTCCATTAGCATTCCTCCCATTGTTGTTGTCATCATTCCTCCCGCCATCCCTATTTCCTCGATTGTTGATGTGGTTGCCGATTTCCATGATGATTGTGGGAAGAAAGTCTTGCAGTTGTTGAGTGATAATCACGACAATATTAGGATTTCCACCTTTGTTGTCATCATTTCTGGCGCCACGTCTGCCACCTCCGCTAGAGTTGCAGGTTGTCCTTGCTGGTGACCTTATCTATACGAGGAAGGTAATTCGAGAATTTTAGATAAGAGGTTGATATTTAGGTTGTCGATTAGAATTTAACTTTTTCCTACTTGATAATTTATGAATTTGATAGTTCCATATTGCACCATGTTATCATAAAAACGTTGGCCAGACGTTTTTAGGATAACATCATGCCATATTTCCTTATCATCATCACTTCATATCATTCTACCCTAGCCCATCCTTGAGCGAATTTTTCAAAACCTTAAGCTAAGTAGCAACAACTTAATCTCGCAACTCAACAAACAAGAATTGTCTTGAGATCAAGTTAGGAATGTTAAAAAGCTCAACGTTTTAGAAAAATATGCTCAATATTGGGCGTCTATAAGTCTAATACTATCACTTAGATTAGCAATAACAGGTGAGTGGTTCAAGTAACACGTAGTTCCTTTTATGTAAGCTATATGAGGGTACTTAGGCTATAGCCTAGGTCAAACCACCTAGTTCTCTATAACCAATGGCTCTGATACCAATGTGTCACACTCTGCCTGAGGCAGAAACGCGAGGCCTGACGAAGAAGAACCGTCATAACATATTGATATGAAATACATAAAGAAATCACTACATGAACATCTAAAACAAATTATCTTGTTGACATCAACACAAGCGGATACTTGCATCACGATGCCAATATTACAATCACATAGATATAGGAGTTAACTACATTTTTGGTCCTTGTGGTTTACCGGGTATAACGGTTTTGGTCCAATAGTTTAAAATGTAACGGATCCAGTCTATTTTTGGTCGACCCGTAACACATTTGGTCTATTTTTACTACTACCGTTAGTCAAACTTAGTTTGATCGTTTAAAGAAGGGTATTTTAGTCATTTCCCTCACCCATTCACTCACCTTTGTATTATTCTCTTTATATTATTTTTTTATTACTTACATTTTTTTCTTTATATTCACCCACCTGACCCTCTTTTCTCTTTTCTTTTGTATTGTTTTTCACACATCAAAAAAACTTAAACCACACACTCACCCAAGCGACTCAACCTCACGACCTCTAACCACCATCACCGGAGTCTTGCCTTCAGTCGGATCTTAACCGGATTGGGCACCTCCACGTCCACCACAAATAAAAACACATAAATTTACACGACAGTTTATGTCTTTAATATTTTCTCCCTCAACAACTATACCATCTATCTCCCACAATTTTTGGCCACCCACCTCCGGCGAACTTACCATCACCATACACCGCAACCACCACAGATTTGGTGTTGGTGTGAAACCAGCGAGCCGCACCATCCATGTTGGATCGATTTAGGAAATAACACCATAAGGCCAATCAATTTGGGAAGTGAAATTGGAAAATAATTTTTTTGTGTAATTTCAGTCGAATAATCAAAAGAAGATGATGATTGATGGATGAATTTGTGAGCGTTTGGTGGAATGATTTGGGTGTTGGTTTGAATGTCATTTTGTGTGATATGATAACCTCAATAAATGGGTACTGTGTTGATTTTAAATAAAAAGCAAACAAAATTATAATTAATGATTAAGGAGAAAAGAAATATTAGATTCGATGATGCATTTGAAGTTGGATATGTGTGTGAATTCGGGGAATAACAAAATAGATTTGGTTGCTTTTTTGAAGTATGTAAGTGGTATGGGTGGTTGGGAATGGGATTTAAGTGTGTGGAGTAGATAAATATATATTCAAAGAAAATTTAAGAAAGATGAAGATGTGAAAGAAAATGGTGGTTGGTGAAGAAGATTACATTGAAGGTGAGATGGTTAGTTAGGTAATAATAATAATAATAATAATAATAATAATAATAATAATAAAGAAAGGGAATTTTAGTCATTGTACATTATCATCTGAGGGTATTTTAGTCGTTTTACGTCTTTTTAACTAGTCAAACTAACGGTCAACAATAAATGGACCAAAAGTGTTACGGGTCGACCAAAAATGGACTAGATCCGTTACATTTTAAACTATTGGACCAAAACCGTTATACCCGATAAACCACAAGGACCAAAAATGCAGTTAACTCTAGATATAGTGTCATAACATCCCACAACCCGGGATAAGCATACCACATAACAATTCAACCAACAATTTCCAAAAAAAGTCAAATGTGAATTTGTTTATTGATAATTGAACCAAAAGGGGTTCCTTCTTAAGTCTTACCAAGTCAAATAACAAGCTCTAACTCTTTAAGCTTCAGTATTGTTATCACCTGAAAATGAATACTTGAAAACAACAACATAAAGTTGGTGAGCTCGTAGGTTTAAGTAGTAAACCTATTTGCTGTGCATATAATACATGTAGGACAATAGTAAGTAATATATGCATATACGAGCACTAAATGAAATCACACAATTTCAACAACTAGATCTCATAACACTAACCACACAGTAAGAATCCACACAAAGTGACCCATGGGTAGGGTGCTGCTTCCCCAAATAATACCGAGCGCTGCTTCTCATATTGTATTATTTACCCATGTTCTACAAACACATAACACAATAATACCCAAGGGTAGGGTGCTACTTCCCTAATAGTACCGGGTGCTGCTTCACATATTGTACTATTTACTCAAGGTCCACAATCATACATTAAGGCACATATAGCAATACAAACATACGTCTTGTCTAAAAATACGAAAAACATTGTGTCACAGCAAGAAAATATTCAAAACATCATTTGAGTATCTTTTTTCCCCAAAGAAAAATATAAGTAAAAAGGGGCTACGAAAACTCACCTTAAAACGCAAGAATGTTAAGTGCGAGAACGGCTTGATAACTTTGACAATGTAGGAACCCAATGATCACGTGCCTCTACCAATGTCCGATAGTAAGAAAATAATACTTAATTAGACGCGTAACGATATGCTTGGATACTTTGACATTTGTTTGTTTGACCAACGACTAGACTAGTGATTTGCCAACGCTTATACATTTTTCACATAAAAACATAAACTGTCTCGTTTTTAACATCGTTTCGAGTGACCACTTGACCAAGTTAGATTGCAGTACTTTTCAAACCCTTCACATACATCAATATACTATGTCTTAGGTGTGTTACAAATTTTTTATAGATTTTATTAAGTTTTTTAACCCCGTCATTTAAGCTCATTACAAAAAAATACTCAATTCTGGTCATACAAAAGTGTTTCAACTAGTAGAAGGTCTTAACAAAAGTTTTATTGTCTAGGTCAGTGGGAGACTCATTTTAACATGTAAAAGTATTTCCCATATCAATTTTTAGGTTATAAAATTCATGTATGAGTGAGTTGTAGTCCATGTAAGTCACTATATGAAATTCAGAAAAATGGCAGATCTGACACCTCATTTTGTTTCACTGATTTGGACGTCCAACTAAAAAATCTTTTTACCAATCCTTCATGGTTGAATAGCTAACTCAAATTATTTAATTTTAAAGCCAAGAAACAAGTTAAAACACTAATGTTGGACCAAGTTATGGTCCAAACAAAATGACCTTGCAAATCTGGGATTTTAGAAACTTTTTGACACCTCAGTTTGTTTAACCTTTTTGAATGACCAAATCAAAAGATCTTTAAACAAATCCACAGTTTGTTTAACCTTTTTGAACAACCAAATTAAAAGATCTTTAAACAAACCACCATGGTTAGAAAGGTAACTCAAAATAATTCACTTTAGACGCAATAATCGAGTTAAGACAATAATTTTGACCAAGTTATGACCCAAACAAGTTGACACAAAAGTGAACACGATAAGCTGTTTAAAAAATCTAAGTCACTTACATGCACTTTTACCAGCCCAAGCTCCCAAAAATGACCAAGAACAACCCAAATCTCCTTTTAGACATGTCTTAACATAATTTTAACACTCTAATCTTAGTAGCCACATTATCAAAAACTTCTTTTTCTTAAAAATAAAAGTGTACAAAAAGACTAAAACTCAAATTTTTTTGGTGAGTTCAATGTATCATCTCTTTAAATAAAATAGCAAATCAACTTACACATGTCCTACAATATTTTTGTGACTCTTTTATGCATGTCAAAACACCCAAAAATCTTAGTAGCATATTCACAAGTCATCTTGGTGCAAGATAGACACAATTCGTCTTGCACCTTGTATTTTTACCTTCAAGAACTTTAAAAAATGATGTAATATAGTGGTAAAGGGGTTGAGATAGTAACTTTGGTAGTTTCCTTCTTGGATGTGTTTGAATGATCAAATATAGAG
The DNA here is from genome assembly GCA_026074375.1 of Tanacetum coccineum. Classification (NCBI taxonomy): domain Eukaryota; kingdom Viridiplantae; phylum Streptophyta; class Magnoliopsida; order Asterales; family Asteraceae; genus Tanacetum; species Tanacetum coccineum. The sequence continues at coordinate 57,513 of BQNB010018079.1, read as the reverse complement.
TAGGTTTGAAAGGGTTTTCTTGAGAGATGTCTTAAGAGAGTTTTGAGAGATATGAAAAAATAAAGTGAGTGTATGTGTGGTGTTTGTGCTAAGCCAAAAGGGAAGAAGTGAAGGAAGGGAAAGTAAGGATTTCAATTGGTTTAAAGTTAAGGTGCAATGAGAGTAAAAGAGTGTGTAAGTAATTAAAAGTTTTTAAAAAAACATTATGATGTCTTGGTTTTAATGGCCTAGGCCGGCTCCAATGGGGGAGGGGGAAGGTAATTATCGTTGATGGTTTAAACGTTTAACTAGGATCGTACGTCGAAGGCACATTCATAAAACTAGAGTTCCTAAAATGGAAATCCAACACACAAAATGATCCAACAATCATGAAATGAACTTAACTCAAGTAAATTTAGAGTAAGACATTATATAACTCAAATGGTAGCTAACCTGATGTTGATGGCTGTCACATTAATATAATTAATAAATATATTAATTACATGAATAAATGTATCCTCTGAGTATACGTGCGTGCCCCTGATAGCCTCACGTATTTCTTAATCGTATAATTACTAACTATGTAACGAGCATATACCAACAGCTCCCACTTGCGAGTGTCATAGCTTAATAACTTATACTAACAAAGGTTAGCATCTAGCAACACCCCCATTGCTCCCACAAATACCTGAGTGTTTAGTTTTAAAAAATATCCCAGTATAATGGTTTATTTATTAAACATCCCTTTGTTTCACATACTTGTTAAACCATGGATATGGATCCTAACTCATTCCATAGTTTGACTATTCTATTTCTCGTTATAGATATTAATCAAGATTACCAAATGTAAACGAGAACTATCTTGGCTTACATTTGGGTACGACCATACAAACATCTGATCAATTCAACAAGAGGCACCAATAGTATCATACTACACACGACAAGTGGAGTAACAAAGTCAATTTTGACTGCACGTGTCATGGATGTGCTTCACATTACTTCCAAAATTATCCTTTATAACTACCTTATTTAGCATAGCGTTTGACTATAATCAAAAGGCAATATCCACATATGCAAGACCTATTTGCATCTCAAGTATAAGGATGATTAATACAACCATTTTTGATATATTACTCATGACAAAGATCCATAAAGTAATATACAAAGGTTGGGGAAGTACAATATGCATCCCTTATGAATAACATATGAGTTTGGCGTTGTTAGGAATCAAAAAAGTGTCGGTCACTTACGACTAAGTTACTTAATGTGTCATGTTTCTTAATGTACATTGTAAACAACTACATCGCCCTTTTTATGTAAACTTGTAAAGGTTTCTTTGCACTATAAAAGGACCTCTAAGAGGGAGGATTTGGGTTGGTGAAACTTGGTGCCACATTTCCATCTTATGATTATTCATTATTCTCTTTTAATCTCTCTCAAAGTTTCCACCCTCTCTCTCTAAATACCTAAGTTATCATATTTGTGATTGATATAGTAATTGTATAATAATCTTAAAATTAGTATCAATAGCTATGAGATGATTTAGTGGTGTTTGTGTGTGTTTAAATCTTTTGTCATGTTTTAATTTTGCGATTTAGGTTTGATTTAAAAAAAATCCAATCTTCGTGTTTAAAAACCATAAAGATTTGATTTTTATCATAGATTTAATCATTTAAAACGTGTTTGTGCAAAAAGAATCAAGAAAAAACGTTTAGAGTTGTGTTTAAAAATGATTTTTGGTGTTTTACAAGTTTCGGTAAAAGACTTGCGATTTAACAGGTTATGTGATTTAGCTAAATCACACAAAAATCAAGCGATTTAACCAATCGTGTGATTTAGACTTGTGTGATTTAAGTGTTTGCGATATAAGTCGTGTGATTTAAGTCTTGCAATTTAACATTTGTGTGATTTAACTTATGCAATTTAAGTTTATGCGATTTAGAATCCTACAATTTAAACTAAGCAATTTAACTTAAAATACAGCGAAATAAGTCTTGCGATTTAACATTAAATTCTTGTGATTTTATTTTTAAAATACATGCGATTTAACTTTCAAAACTTGTGATTTAAGTTTATTTTGAGATTAAGATTTGGGAATTAGAACGTAAAAGTAAGACAAGATTTTGAGAATCGTAATCAACTTCATTAAAATACATAATCACTTAATCACTTCATACAATAACAACCAAACAGCACAACACTTCCTAATCATTTAAATTATCCTTATATCATTTCACATATCATCAATTCATCATGACATAACTAGCTAAAAATGTTCTTGCTGCAAGAGCTGAAAACCAACCACCTATGCTTGAGAAAGGCGAACATGATACATGGCAGAGTCGTATGTTGTTATAAATTGAAGAGAAATAACATGAAGAGATGTTGTTAGACTCAATTTTCTCAGGACTACTTGAAAATAAAGAGATCACTATCCCAACTAATGCAGAAATAGGAAGGGAAGTAGAAACACGAATGCAGACTTTAAAGGATTTGACTTGTGAAGAAAGGATCAGAAGGGAATGTGATATTTGAGCTGCCAACATTATTATTCATGGATTGTCCAATGATATATACACTCTTTTGAACCACACAACTAAGGCCTATGATATCTGATATAGGGTGAAAGAGTTAATGGAAAGGACAAAGGTAACCAAGCAAGAAAGAGAATCCAAGTTAGCAGATAAATTTAATAGATTCACATCAGAGAAAGGAGAGACGATTTAGTCGTATTATATGAGGTTCTTAAGACCGTTGTATGATATTAATATCATTGGGCTTGACATGAATAGACTTTAAGTGAATACTAAGTTTGTTAACCATCTTGAGCTAGAACAGAGTAGGTTTGTCACATGGGTTAAGCAAGCAAGAAATCTTCATGAAGTTAGTTTTGATCAGTTGTATGCATATCTCAAGCAGAATGAACTAGATGTAAATGAAGTTCGTGCTATGAAAGCTAGATTTCCAGATCCACTTGCATTGATTGCAAATACTTATAATCCACCACCATTTTATTCAAGCTACAAGTCTTTGTACAATCCACAAGTGTTAGTTGGTGCTCAACAACAACCATATATTTCACAACCAACATATGTGACACCTGTTGTTTACTAACAACCACCTGCTGTTTACTGACAACCACTTGCTATTTATCAACAACCACCCACAAGACTTACATCACCAGATTCAGGGTTTGTAGTACCAACGTTTCTACCTACGGATGATCCAATTGCCAGTCTCAACAAGGCTATGATGTTTCTCACCACTGCTATATCTTCAAGATACCCACCAACCAACAACCAACTCAGAACATCATCTAATCCAATAAATCAAGCCAACATTCAGGATGCAAGAGTAGTTGTGTAGAACGTGCAAGGACGATAGAGTCAGGGTTATACTAGTAATACGGGGAGAGATAGAGGAATAAGAACAGCATTAGTAGTAAGGAAAGTTGGGGATATGAATGCTAATCCATCGAAGGTGATAAGATGTTATAACTACAAAGGGGAAGGTCATTATGCTAAGCAGTGTACTATAAAGAAACGGGTCAAAGACTTAGAGTGGTTTAAGGAAAAGATGTTCCTCGAACAACAATAGGAAGCAGGGATTAAAACTGATGCTGAGCAATAAGAATTTTTAGTTGATGGGTTAAAAGGATTTGACTCGGATTATGAGGATCTTTAGTTGAACTCCATGTCAATCTTAATGACAGAGAAGGTAGAAGCATATGATTCAGATTGTGATAAGGCACCGACTGCATGTGCAATCTTTATGGCAAAGCTGTCTCCTACTGGGTCAATTAATGGAGATTAAGCCAAACCTTCTTATGATTCTGATATCTTGTCCGAGGTACCCAATTACGACAATTACCATGCGAATGATATGTTTAATCCGTTTGTACACGAATTGCCAGATTCTGAACTACTAGTTTCTTTAAAAGTTGAAACTAAATCCTTTCCAAAAAAATTTTGGAAATTTTGAAAAAAGAGTCATCGAAACGAGAAGATAAGTATATTGATGAAGTTCTGGTTTTAAATAAGATGAAAAATGAACCGGAAAACATTATTTACAAAACATGACAAACAAGCTAAACAGTCAAACGATGCATATGTTAACAAAACCACAAGCTTTTTATGATATTGCTAGCAAACGGCTCTTGGTTATCAAAATCTTTTGTATCTCAAGAAAGTTCAAAAATACAACCAGTATTGTATGATGGAAATACCTTAGCTGATAAACATGCACCCATATATGTGTTTGATTCTGAAGAGATGGAACATTATGACAAATTGGTAGATTACTCAAAGTAAAATAAGTTGTATGAATACTTTGTTCCACAAAAAATATCTGTAAAACAAGCTTATTGGCTACCAGTTTCCAAACCATCAGTTGTGAATGATAAACCAGAAAAGATTGTTCCAAAACAACTTCCAAAAACCAGTAAGGCAAAAACATTTTTCAAAAAGGCCAAAAAACAACTTGACACTTTTGATAAGTTGATCAAAGAAAAAACGACCATTAATGTACTTAATTGGGGAGATTTTGGAGTTCACCATGTTAAAAGAGCGTATGATTCGTATGTAAAACCACTCGTTGCCGAACTCAGAGACTCTTTAACTAAATTTGAACAAGAATTTCATAAAGAGGTTTTTGAAATGAAAGAGATTTTTAAAGGAATAAAAACTAATGTCAATACATACTTTGGGGAAAAGAAATACTTTGAGATTGAAAAGAAACCACTTTTAGTCGAAAATGATCGACTCTTGGAGGAAAGCATGTCTTGTGATATAATCTGTACAATTTTGCGTTCTTTTAAGGAATTTGATACTTTTTCTCAATTGTCATGCATGTTCATTGATAAATGTGTTAACTGTGAAAGTCTTGAAACTGAGCTTTTCAATCAAAAGGAAAATGTTGAAAACAAGTCATTTAATGAGCTTTCGAAACGATTTGCAAACTTGAGGAATATTCTGTTTCTCTTCAACGATTTGCAAAACAAGTCATTTAAGTTAAGAGCACAGTTACAAGCCAAGTTTTCTGAATAAAAAGTTAATCTGGAAGGTATGAGTGTTAATACTAAGTTTGCAAAACCTTTAACCTCATGAACAAAACTTATTTCTATAACTCCATTTCCAAAATATTGGTTTATTCCCAAGGTTGTTGAGAAAAATGATTTGTCAAAAACAGTCACTTCACACTTGGATACCAACACAACAGTTGAGAAAAACACTAATGTACTTGCCCCATGTCTGTTTCAGATTGAGTCTGAACCAATCAATGCGTACTTTAGGAATAATAAGTTAGTGCACAGCACTACCTTAATCTTAAGAAGGAGCATATAGCAATACAACAGGAATTGTTAGAACAAGTTAGAGCCTTGAAACCTTTTTATAAGAATATAGATTATGCTTATATGTTTGCTCTACGAATTCAGGAATTGTTAATGTACGTTTGTGCCTCATGCCCTTTTGCACAGATCGGGAATGAAAAGTCAGCTCCCACAACGTGTCATAAAAGAATAATAAGCCTTACTTAGACACATCAAGTTCACAGGAATCTATTGTTAGTAATGCACAAAGACATGTAGTGAAGCAGAACACTCAAAAGACTAATAAACCTTTGTTGCCTTCTACATGAATTGAAAGCTCTACTTTTGCTAGCGGATCACAGCCTAGGAGAAATACAAGGAATGATAGGATCCAACGACCATCATGTAGTAGCTTGAAGAATAAAGTAGAAATCTAACCTAGGAAGTTTAAGTCTTTGTCAAATAAGAACATCATTGTTTTTTATTCTGATTGTAATAGATATGTTAAACATGTTATGATGAATTCAGATTCAAAAAATGTTTGCTTGACATGTAATGAATGTTTGTTTTCTACAAATCATGATGCGTTTGTTGTTAATTACCTGAATGATGTGAATAAAGGTATAAAGGCAAAATCTATCAAACGAAAAGAAAAGATAGAATGGAAACTGACTAGTAGGATCTTTACTACTGTTGGACACAAATGGTTACCCACAGGAAGAACATTTAAGTTGGTAGAAACATAGTGCCTCATTACTAAAATCACTCCTACCAAAGTAGTACATTCAGGGAAACTAGTCCAAACTACAAGGATTCTGTTTGTAGCACTTAGATACCAAACAGAGAGAAATTATGCCAAAGCTATGAATTTCTCACAAGGGCTTACATAAATAGCAAAAGTCATCCTTTCAATGATTACTCTTTTGGTTTTGTAAGAAAGTCTAGAGTTTTGAAAATACCAGACTAGAACTTTAGATATCTAGGAGTAACATAGGAATGCTAACAACTCGGAACCCAATTAAAGTTGGGGATCCAGAAAATTTTCAATTTTTTAGTTTCTCTTTTTATTTTTGTACAGATTGTATAAATAGTTCTTTAGTACCTGGATTCTGGTTGTTCTAAACACATGACTAGATAACGTGATAGGCTCATCAACTTCATTTCCAAGTTAATCGGTACAATCAGATTCGACAATGACCATTTTGCAGCAATTATGGGTTATGGAGATCTTCATATTGGGAATATCCTAATATCATAGGTATATTGTGTTGAAGGGATTGGCCATAATCATATCTCATTTGGGCAGTTTTGTGATTCAGATCTTGAAGTAGCATTTAGAAAACACACTTGCTTTGTTTGCAATTTAAAAGGTGTTGATCTACTTTCAGGATCACGTGGTTCTAATATTTACACAATTTCACTAGCGGATATGATGAAGTCTTCATAAATCTTTTTATTATCCCAAGCCTCGAAGACAAAATTGTGGTTATGGCATCGTCGTTTATCTCACTTAAACTCTGGTACCATTAATCAACTTGCAAAAAAAGGTTTTGTTAAAGGTTTTCCTAAGCTGAAATATGCAAAGGATCACTTGTGTTCAATATTTCAAATGGGTCAAATCAAGAAGGAATCTCACAAACCCAAACCTGAACTAAGCAAAAATGAAAGACTACAAATGTTGCATATGGACTTATGTGGACCAATGCGGGTGGAGAGTACTAATGGGAAGAGATATATATTGGTCATTGTTGACGATTATTCGCGGTTTACATGGGTGAATTTTCTAAGAACTAAAGACGAAACAAGCACAAGTCAGTCTTCAAGAAACTGTTATATTCATTCGCATAGATAATGGAACAAAATTTGTAATCAGGCATTAAGGTCGTACTATGAAGATGTTGGGATTACTTACCAGACTTCAGTTGCAAGAACTCTAAAATAGAATGGCGTCATTAAAAGGCGTAATCGTACTTTAGTAAAGGCTGCACATATAATGCTTATTTTCTCCAAATCACCATTATTTTTGTGGGGAGAAGTTGTTGCCTTGTTTCACCAAAAACTGATCCCTAATCCACACTCGATACAACAAAACACCATATGAACTGCTTCAAAACTATAAATCAGATCTCAAGTTTCTTCATGTCTTTGGTGCACTATGTTATTCAACCAATGATGGTAATGATCTTGGAAAACTGAAATCGAAAGCAGACACTGGTATTTTCATTTGTTATTCTCCAACTAATAAGGCTTACTAGATCTACAAAAAGAGAACTCTACTAATCATGGATACGATACATGTACAGTTCGATGAACTAACCCAAATGGCTTCTGAAAAATTCAGTTCAAGACCCGCAACCACAGTTATTGACTTCTGGACAAATCAGTATAGGACTCGTGCCAAACCATGCTTCTTCAACAATAAGCAATCCACCATCAAATAAGGATTTAGACATTTTGTTTCAACCTATGTTTGATGAGTACTTCAAACCTTCCCTAAGTGTTGTATCTCTGAACATATCTGCTGCAACTCTATTACAAGATACAGCCAAGAAAACTTCTTGAATAACAATTGATCAAGATGCATCATCTTCAAGTACTACACCAATCACTGAAGAAACAACAACTCTAATCCAGGATAATAATGTGTTAGCCTTATTTTTATATTAGTCAAACAAGAATGTTATCGGTCATCTTAGTCGTAATTAGTCTTGTTCAGTAATAGGCTAGTCGGGATCAACGGGCTTGGACTTTAAGCTAATATTGTCCGTGTTTCGAGCTCAAAGCCCAAGACAAGCCAAGCCCGGCCCATGGTAGAAATCCCATACACTAATATGTAGGCAAGGGGTATAAATAGGACCCTCTCCACACATGGAGAGGGTGTTGGTTGCATTCTTCTAGGTGTAATCATACTAAACTCTCTCTCTCTCTCTCTTAATATGATATTCTTTCATCTTCTTTCTACCTTACTTCTTATTTAGTTTATGCTTGTCATGGCTTATTGGTAGGCTTATTGTTGTATTTGGATCTTATATATTAAAGGGCAACAGGTGGCATCAGAGCCTAGGAGGAATTTGTGTTTGTGTTGTTGCTAATTAGCGGTTCTTTCGTGGTTTTTTTTATAAGGATAAGCCCACGGCTGGTTGGTGTTGGCTTATTTAGGTACAAAAAAGCTGTATGCTTTATTCCTTCTATCGTTTCTATTCTTATTGTTTCATGCTCTTCATAGATTATAACAACACAAATGATTTTCCAGATACTTTGAAGCTTTAATTGTTCAAACTCCTCAGTACCAGAAAATAAGCTTAATTTCAAGTTATCTATTGTTGGTTTCCGATCATCAACTTGTACTTTCATAACCCTTATGCTTATTAGAAGCTTATTCAAGAATCAAACAATGTTTTTGTGCAACAAAGATGAGTTCTACAGAATGTGACATGATTTCTGCTAAATGTGCTTTTTGCGAAATGTGCAATATACGAAATGTTAGAAACACAACAAGTATCGGTCACTTCCAATAATAGTTAGTCAAAGCTCGTAGTTAGTCAATATAATGTTTAGTAATCTAATAAGGCCAAAAGGCCCTAGGAAGGCCCACAATAAATCCATGGCCGGCCAAAAATAGTAGTTATTACATTTTACACCTTCCTTGCCTTGGGAGAGGTGGTTGGTTGTTCATTTTTCACACATAATACATTTTCTATCCTATGTTTACTTTCTCTCTCTAAGTGTTTCATCCAACCATTTCTTTTACTAAACAACCTTTTTCCCTCTCATCAAGTATGTTTATTAGATTAGTATACAATTGTATCATGTGCCTTGGAGTGGTGGATGTGCTTAGATTTTTATGTTTACTTGTTTTAATGCGTTGTGCCTTTACTTTAAAAAGGATACCCCGTCTTTTGATTTTCTTTTTTTCTTTTGTACCTGGATTCTGGTTGTTCTAAACACATGACTAGATAACGTGATAGGCTCATCAACTTCATTTCCAAGTTAATCGGTACAATCAATTCGACAATGACCATTTTGCAGCAATCTATGGGGTATGGAGTTTCGTATTGGGAATATGCCTAATATCATAGTTATATTCCGTTGAGGGATTGGCCATTAATCTATCTCCTTTTGGGCAGTTGTGTGTTTCAAATCTTGAAGTAGCATTTAGAAAACATACTTGCTTTGTTTGCAATTTAAAAGGTGTTGATCTACTTTCAGGATCACGTGGTTCTAATATTTACACAATTTCACTAGCGGATATGATGAAGTCTTCATAAATCTTTTTATTATCCCAAGCCTCGAAGACAAAATTATGGTTATGGCATCGTCGTTTATCTCACTTAAACTCTGGTACCATTAATCAACTTGCAAAAGAGGTTTTGTTAAGGTCTTCCTAAGCGAAATATGCAAAGGATCACTTTGTTCAATATTTCAAATGGGGTCAATCAGAAGGAATCCACAACCTAAACCTGAACTAAGCAAAAAACGAAAGACTATAAATGTTGCATATGGACTTATGTGGCCAATGCGGTAGTGAAGAGTATTACATGGGAAGGATATATATTGGTTCATTGTGATGTTTATTCGCGGTATTAAATGGGTGGAAGTTTCTAAAGATCTAAAGGGACGAAACAAGCAAAAGTCAGTCTTTCAAGAAACTTTATAGTTCTCTGCGCCATAGATAATGAACAAATTTGTAATCATGCATTAAGGTAGTACTATGAAGATGTTGGGG
>BQNB010018079.1:0-45000 GCA_026074375.1 Tanacetum coccineum | reverse complement strand
CATGACTAGATAACGTGATAGGCTCATCAACTTCATTTCCAAGTTAATCGGTACAATCAAATTCGACAATGACCATTTTGCAGCAATTATGGGTTATGGAGATCTTCGTATTGGGAAATATTTATATATTAGGGTATATTACGTTAAGGGTATTGGCCATAATCATATTCCTTGGGCTGTTTTGATTCAAATCTGAAGTATCTTTTAGATAACACACTTGCTTTGTTTTGCCAATTTAAAGGTGTTGATTCTACTTTTCAGGATTACGTGGTTTTAATATTTACACTTTTTCAATAGCGGATATGTGAGTCTTCATAATCTTTTTATTTATCCAAGCTGAAGACAAAATTATGGTTATGGCATCGTCGTTTATCTCACTTAAACTCTAGTACCATTAATCAGCTTGCAAAAGAAGGTCTTGTTAAAGGTTTTCCTAAGCTGAAATATGCAAAGGATCACTTGTGTTCAATATTTCAAATGGGTCAAATCAAGAAGGAATCCCACAAACCTAAACCTGAACTAAGCAAAAACGAAAGACTATAAATGTTGCATATGGACTTATGTGGTCGCAAATGCGGGTGAAGAGTATTAATGGGAAGAGATATATATTGGTCATTGTAGATGATTATTCGCGGTTTACATGGGTGAAGTTTCTAAGAACTAAAGACGAAACAAGCACAAGTCAGTCTTCAAGAAACTGTTATAGTCATTCGCATAGATAATGGAACAAAATTTGTAATCAGGCATTAAGGTCGTACTATGAAGATGTTGGGTTTCTCTTACAAGCTTCAGTGCAAGAAACTCTAAAACAGAATGGCATCATTGAAAGGGTAATCGGACTTTAGGTAGGAGGATGCACATTATAATGCTTATTTTCTCCCAAATCACCCTTATTTTTGGTGGGGAGAAGTTGTTACTTTATTTCACAAAAATGATCCTAATCAACTCAGATACAACAAAACTCCAAATGAATGCTTCAAAATATAAAACAGATCTCAAGTTTCTTCACTAGTCTTTTGGTGCACTATGTTATTCAACCCATGATGGTAAAGTTTTGGAAAACTTAAATCGAATGCAGACACTGGTATTTCATTTGTTATTCTCAACTATTAAGGTTACCAGATCTTCAAAAAGAGAACTCTATAATCATGGATACGATACTGGTATAGTTCGATGAACTATACCCAATGGTTTGAAAAAAATTAAGTTCAGGACCCTGCAACCACTGTTTATTGACTTTGGACAAAATCAGTTTAGGACATAGTGCCAAACCCATGCCTCTTCATCAATAAGCAATCCACATCAAATAAGGTTTTAGACAATTTTGTTTCTACCTATGTTTGTGAGTACTTCAAACCTTCCATAAGTGTTGTATCTCTTAAACATTTCTGCTGCAAAACTTATTACAAGAATTTTACAGCCAAGACACAACTTCTTGATAACAATTGATCAAGATGCATCTCTTCAAGTACTTCACCAATTACTGAGAAACTACAAACTCTTATCCAGGATAATAATGGTGTTAGCTTATTTAATATTAGTAAAACAAGTATGTTTATAAGTCATATTAGTAGTAATTACTCTTGTTAAGTAATAGGCTTGTCAGGGATCAACGGGCTTAGACTTTAGCTAATATTTGTCCATGTTTCAGCTCAAAGGCCCAAGATTGCCAAAGCCAAGGTCCCATGGAGAAAGCCAAACACTAATATGTAGGCAAGGGGTATAAATAGGACCCTCTCCACACATGGAGAGGGTGTTGGTTGCATTCTTCTAGGTGTAATCATTACTAAAAATCTCTCTTCTCGCTAATATGATATTCTTTCATCTTCTTTATACCTTTACTTTTATTTACGTTTATGCTTGTCATGGCTTATTGGTAGGCTGATTGTTGTATTTGGATCTTATATATTAAGGGGCAACAGGTGGCATCAGAGCCTAGGAGAAATTTGTGTTTGTGTTGTTGCTAATTAGGGTGTTTCGTGGATTATTTATAAGCATAAGCCCACGGCTTGGTTGGTGTTGGCTTATTTGGTACAAAAAGCTTTAAGCTTTCTTCCTTCTATAGTTTCTATCTTATTGTTACATGCTCTTCATAGATTATAACAACACCAAACTGATTTTACAGCTTCTTTGAAGCTTATTTGGTTCAAACTCCTCAAACCAGACAAATAAGCTTATTTCAAGCTTATCTATTGTTGTTTCCAATCATCAACTTGTACTTTCATAACCCTTCTGGTTATTAGAAGCTTATTCAAGAATCAAACAATGTTTTTGTGCAACAAAGATGAGTTCTACAGAATGTGACATGATTTCTGCTAAATGTGCTTTTTGCGAAATGTGCAATATACGAAATGTTAGAAACACAACAAGTATCGGTCACTTCCAATAATAGTTAGTCAAAGCTCGTAGTTAGTCAATATAATGTTTAGTAATCTAATAAGGCCAAAAGGCCCATGGAAAGCCCACAAAACTCCCATGGCCGGCCAAAATAGTAGTATAAATACACCTCTCCATGCCTTGGAGAGGTGGTTGGTTGTTCATTTTTCACACATAATACATTTTCTATCCTATGTTTACTTTCTCTCTCTAAGTGTTCATCCAACCCTTTCTCTCACTAAAACAACTTTTTTTCCTCTCATCAAGTATGTTATTAGGTTAGTATACAATTGGTATCAAGATCCATGGAGTGGTGTGCTTAGATTTTGTGTTTACTTGTTTTTTATTCGTGTGTTTTACTTTAAAAAGACCTCGTCTTTTGATTTTTTTTTCTTGTTTTCTAAGCTTAAATTCCACACTAAAAGATCATCTACATAGGTAGCTTTGATCTAGTATCCTTGGATATAGGTGTGTGTGCTTATATTCATAGAAAAATCTCTTAGTTTTGGTCATTTGTGTTCGTTAGCTTTATAAAGGTCAAAATCTTGATTTTAAAATTTTCGGCTTAAAAACCTTAAAGTTTTCATTTTTCTTGTCCCTATAAGCTTAGTAACACTTTTGGTACAAAAAATTTCAGAAAACAATCGTCAAAAACGTGTCTTTTTGAGTTTTGAAAAAGTGGGTTTCGAGTGATAACCGAACTAGAAATTTCTAGTGAGAACCGAACTAGTCATTTTCAGTGAGAACCGATCTAGTCTTCAGCAGTGATAACCGAACTAGTCATTTCCAGTGAGAACCGAACTAGTCATTTCCAGTGAGAACCGAACTAGTCATTTCCAGTGAGAACCGAACTAGTCATTTTCAGTGAGAACCGATATAGTCATTTCCAGTGAGAACCGAACTAGTCATTTCCAGTGAGAACCAAACTAGTCATTTTCAGTGAGAATCGATCTAGTCTTCAGCAGTGATAACCGAACTAGTCAAGTTTAATAGAAACTGAACTAAACAAATCTCAAAGACAACCTTATTTAAAACACAATTTCTTTCTACCACCGTTCGATCCGACAATAATCTTTTAACATACAAATTTCTCAATGACGACTCTTGCTGACAAAGCAATTCTTTCGGGTGCTGACAATCATCCACCTATGTTGGAAAAAGATATGTATGATTCTTGGAAAAGCATAATGGAGCTATACATGATGAATAGACAACATGGACGAATGATCCTTGAATCCGTTGAAAATGGTCCACTCATCTGGCCTTCAATTAAGGAAAATGGAGTGACTAGACCAAAGAAATATTCTGAGTTATCTGCTATGGAAGCAATTCAAGCTGATTGTGATATCAAGGTAACAAATATCATTCTCCAAGGACTACCCCCAGAGGTCTATGCATTGGTTAGCAATCATAAAGCCGCCAAAGAACTTTGGGAAAGAATTCAACTTCTCATGCAAGGAACTTCATTGACGAAATAGGAAAGAGAGTGTAAGCTTTATGATGAATTCGATAAGTTTGCTTATAAGAATGGGGAAACACTACGTGATTTCTACTTGAGATTTTCACTGCTACTCAATGACATGAACATCTACAATATGAAACTGGAACAATTCAAGTGAATACCAAGTTTTTGAATACTCTTCCTCCTGAGTGGAGCAAATTTATGACAGATGTAAAACTGGTTTGGGATTTGCACACAACTAACATTAATCATCTTCATGCGTATTTAAGACAACATGAATTTCATGCAAATGAATACCAAAACTCTCAATTTCAACCATAAGTTTCGCTATATCAGTCTCCACAGTATGGATCACCTTATCAGTCTCAACAATACTCAAGCAATCAATCATCAACACCTCTTTCAATCACTTATCCATTTAATGATTATCAATCATCAGTTCACCACAACACTTATTCTCCACCATCATCAATCCCTCAAATTGAATATGCTCCCATAGTTAACCAACAACAACAACAACCTGAATTTCCACCACTAGACTTAGGTCTAACTGTTCCGGTGTTTAAGCAAGTGATGACCCCATTGATGCCATTAACCATATGATGTCATTTCTATCCGTTGTCGTCACATCTCTCTATCCTACTACCAACAATCAGCTTAGGAATTCGTTAAACCCTAGGCAACAAGCTACCATTAATGATGGCAGAATTACTTTACAACTAGTTCAGGGGAGACAAATTTCTTTTGCTTCGGGTACAAGTAGAACCTACACTTCAGGAGCAAGTGGAAGCAATTCTGGGAAACAAATGACTGTTATTTGTTACAACTGTAAAGGGGAAGGACACATGTCCAAACAGTGCACTAAACCTAAGAGGAAACAGGATGATTCGTGGTTTAAGGATAAAGTGTTGCTGGTGAAGAGTACTCGTATTATTGATCTAATAATATTGGAGCGTTTGGTTATATCTTTGTTTATTTAAGATTATTGTTTTATTCATAATACTTCTAGGTATTAAGGTGTAGATTCCGCATACACTTTAGTATACATACAAAGTTTCTACAACAAGTTATTTTGGATTTATCCAAGATAATTTAACCTTAGACAACCTAAGAAATCGATCAAGGATTGGGATCAACAAGTGGTATCAGAGCTTTGCTTTGAAAAACTTTGATGTAGAAGACATGGAGTTTGAATTTACAAATAGTGGTACTACTGCAAAGCTTCCCATACTCAAACTGGGTGAGTATGAGATGTGGGTGATAAGGATTAAGCAGTACTTCCAGATCCAAGACTATGCTCTCTGGGAGGTCATAGAAAATGGTGATTCATGGGTGTCTGTACCACAAACAGCACAGGAGAATGGTACTTCAGTTACAAAGATGTCTATACCTGTAACTGCTGAAGAAAAGACAAATAAGAAGAATGATGTCAAGGCCAGAAGCTTGCTACTCATGGCTCTTCCCAATGAACATCAACTTACATTTAGTCAGTACCCTGATGCTAAATCAATGTTTGCTGCCATTGAAACACGATTTGGAGGTAATGCAGCTACTAAGAAAACTCAGAAGACACTTTTGAAGCAACAGTACGAAAATTTCAGTGCATCAAGTGCAGAGTCTCTTGACTCTATCTTTAATAGGCTTCAGAAGATAGTCAGTAGGCTTGCAATTTTGGGTGTGGTCATTGCCCAAGAAGACTTAAACTCAAAATTTTTGAGCAGCTTGCCCCCTGAGTGGAATACTCATGTAGTTGTGTGGATGAATAAGCCTGAAGTTGAAACTATGAGCATTGATGATTTGTACAACAACTTCAAAATTGTTGAACAAAAGGTAAAGAAATCTGTTGGTGGAAGTAGTGGTGCTTAAAACTTGGCCTTCATGACTGCTCCAAGCACTAGCAGTACTAATGATGCTAACACTGCTATTCCACAAGTTAGTACTGCTAGCCCTAATGTTAACACTGCTAGTCCTCAAGTTAGTACTGCTAGCTTCAGTGATAATACTGTGTATGCTTTCATGGTTGAAAATCCCAATGGTTCTAATCTCCTACACCAGGACTTAGAGCAATCTCATGATGATGATTTGGAAGCAATGGATTTGAAGTGGCAGCTCTCTCTGCTAAGTATGAGGGCAAAGAGGTACTATCAGAGGACAGGCAAGAAGATTTTCATTAATGCTAATGATACTGCTGGGTATGATAAATCCAAGGTGGAGTGTTACAATTGTCATAAGTTGGGACACTTTACCAGGGGAGTGTAGAGCACAAGATGCAAGGATGGTCAGTTAGAATCAGACAACCCAGGAAGCAAGAGAAAAATAATGAAGACACATCTTCAAAGGAATTATTGGCTTATAGTTGGGGTAGGTTTTTGATTGGTAGTGGACATCGGAAGTAAGAATCTAGTTTAGACAAACATGGCTCTAATGGCATTTTCAGACTCAAAGGTATACACTGATAAAACTTGCTCTAAAACTTGTTTGAAAAACTATGAAACTCTTAAGAAACAGTGTGATGATTTGATTGTTAAGCTTAATCAAACTGAATTTACAGCAGCTACATATAAAAGAGGGTTAGCAGCAGTAGAAGAACAACTTATCACATATAGGAAGAATGATGTTCTTTTTAGTGAAGAAGTTGTAGTTCTTAAAAGAAAAGTATCTTGTAAAGACTATGAAATAAATGTGCTTAAAAGTGAGTTTGAAAAAGTTAAGTAAGAAAAAGATGGCATTGAATTTAAAATTGAGAAATTTGATAAGGCCTCAAAAGATTTAGATCAGTTGTTAGGGAGTCAGATAACTAACAAAAGTAAAAAGGGTTTGGGGTATAGTGCAGTTCCTCCACCTCATCCTTTAATCTATAATAGACCTAAAAAGCTTAATCTGTCTTATTCTGGTCTTGATGAATTCAAAGAGCCTAAATTCAAAGGTTATGGTCCTGAGAATAGAGAGCAAGAGTCTAATGTTGTTTGTGATAAAAAATCGGATAGTTCTAAGGAAAATTCTGATGAGTCTTTGGTAGAAGAACAAGTATCACAAGACATAAGTAGCTTTGTTGAGTCTTCACTTAATGTTGATAAAGAAACTATTTTTCCTATTAATAAAAAGGTAGAGTTTGCTAAACCTAAAAATCATGAAAAACCAATTAAAAAGTCAGTTAGGTATGCAGAGATGTATAGATCACAAACTCTTAGGGGGAATCAGAGGAATTGGAATAGACAGAAGTCCAATCAACTAGGAAAAGATTTTGTGAAGTATAACAAAGCTTGCTTTATATGTGGAAGTTTTAATCATTTGCAGATTAATTGTGATCACTATCAAAGAAAAGGAATAGTATCTAGAAATAATTACAATTGGGTAGATTATGACTATTATGCCAAAATCACACACCCTACTGTACACATGAATATGACTCCAAGAGCAGTTTTGTTGAAAACTGGCCTCGCATCACTTAATACTGTTAGGCCTGTTAATATTGCTCACCCAAAATCAGCAATTCATAGTGCTAAATCAATGTCTCATTTTTCTAAACAAGCATAATCAACTGCTTAGAGGCCCTTTTATAAGCAAACAACATTAACTAGAAGATCTGTGCATACAACAAAGAGACACTATTATACTGAAAGTCCAAAGCGCAATTAATACTGCTAGGTCATTACAGGACAAAGTTATGTTTTTAGGTGTGGGAAAAAGGAGGTAATTGCCGTAAAGACCTCAGCATGTTGGGTTTGGAACCTACAAACCTAGATGGTGCATCACTTGCTTGTAAAAGAACAACTAATAGATGACGAGGCAGTTCCAATTAAAAGTCAGTAATGGCTTGGGTCCCCAAAGGAAACTAATTTCCTTTTTTTTATGTGCAGGGGAGCATAACAAGATGAAAAGATTTATTGACGTGGATGCTTAAGGCACATGTCAAGGAACATGCTTATCTCTCATATTTTAAAGGATTTTGATGGAGTTATGTTGCATTTGGGAGGAGGGAGAATATGGTGGGAGAATTACTGGTATAGGAAAACACTTAAACTGATAGTCTTGATTTTTGAGAATGTGTACTTTGTTAATGATGTTAAAATTCAATCTTTTATATGTCTCACAGATGTGTGAGAAAAGGATTATGTCATTTTACTGACACTAATGTCCTTGTTTTATCTCCTAATTTTAAATTTGCCTGATGAAAAACAGATACTTCGTAAATAATTCCTAGAGTAAAAGGACAATATGTATAGTTTTGATATGAAGAACATTGTTTCTAAAGAGAGTTTGACTTGTCTTGTTGTAAAGGCTACATCAGATGAATCAATGCTCTAGCATAGGAGGCTTGGTCATATTAATTTTAAAAACATAAATAAGCTTGTCAAGCATAATCTTGTAAGAGGATTGCCTACAAAAGGTTTTGAAAATAACCAAACCTATGTTGCTTGTCTTAAAGGGAAGCAACACAAAGTTTCTTGTAAGTCCAAAGTTCTGAATCTAATTACTAAGCCTTTGTTTATGCTTCATATGGATCTGTTTGGTCCAACTTTTGTGAGTAGTTTAATGAATAAGAAGTATTGCTTAGTAGTCATTGAGAATTATAGCAGGTTTACATGGGTTTTCTTTTTAAAAACTAAGGATGAAACCAGTGAGAACCTTAAGAACTTTATCAAAGAAATAGAAAACCTAGTGGATAAGAAAGTAAAAATAATCAGAAGTGATAATGGAACAGAGTTTAAAAACAAAGTTATGGATGATTTTTGCAGTGAAAAGGGTATTAAGAGAGAATTTATTATTGCTAGGACTCCTCAGCAAAATGGTGTAGCTGAGAGGAGGAATAAGACACTAATTGAGGCTGCTAGAACAATGTTAACTGACTCTAAGTTACCTACCACATTTTGGGCTGAAGCAGCTTCTACTTCTTGCTATGTACAGAATAGGGTCTTAGTAGTCAAGCCTCATAACAAGACACCTTATGAACTTTTTAGAGGTTTTAAACCAGCTCTAAGTTTTATGAGACCATTTGGATGTCATGTTACTATTCTTAATACTTTAGACAGTTTAGGCAAGTTTGATGGCAAAAGTGATGAAGGTTTCTTTGTTGGATATTTTTTGAGTAGTAAAGCTTTTAGGGTATACAACATTAGAACTAGGAGAGTAAAAGAAAACTTGCATATTAGGTTTTTAAAGAATAAGCCTATGATAGAAGGAAATGTTCGAAAATGGTTGTTTGATATTGATTCTCTAACACAATCTATGAACTATGTACCAGTCACTGCAGGTATAATTTCTACTGAATCTGCAGGTACACAAGGTGAACTTAATGCAGGTACATCAGAAGAAATCAGTCAAGATTGCATTGTGATGCCTATTTGGAAAGATGCTTCATACTTTGATTTACCTACCAAGGATGTTGATAATGGTGAACCAAAAATTGCTACTGATGGTCAAAAGCAGGATGAAGATGGTCCAGATAATGAGAATGCTGAACAAGATAAGTTTGAAGATGTTAGCAGTACTAAAGATGTTAATGCTGCCTCGGACAACATGTTTTACTGCAGTCCTCGAAGTTAAATACTGTTGGTTCCATCAGTTAATACAGCTAGTGCAATTATGATCAAGGATAGATTAAAGACATGTTCACTGTAGGAGCTAGTCATACACTTGAAGTCACTCATGTTGAGTTTTTCAATGATGATGATGAACCGAAGTGATTGGGGAACATCACTAAATTCCCTATACAGTTCTAAACATCCTAATAGCAAGATTTTATAAGATTCACCCAATTGATAAATGTGATTGGTGATGTGGAAGTCATTGTTCAATATAAGAAGAATGACAAACCTATTCTTAAACAGGGTTTCTCAGTGATGTATTTGAACAGAAAAACACATGATACCCTGATCTACTTATTTATATGTTGGTTCTATCACAGATTGAACCAACAAGTTTGCTAAAAGCTCTATTGTTTCATCATGGGTGGAAGCAATGCTAGGAAGAACTTTGCAATTACAACTTCACAGGTTTGGATCTTGTAGATGTCCTAGTGGAAAGTGGGCCATTGGTAACAAAATAGGTCTTCAGAACAAGAAGATGAAAAGGAGTTGTGATTAGGAATAATGCAAGGTTGGTTGCACAAGGTCATAGACAAGAAGAAGATATTGATTATGAAGAAGTATTTGCTCCTGTGGCAAGAATTGAGGCAATAAGATTGTTTTTAGCCTATGCTTCTTTTATAGGTTTTCTAGTATATCAAATGGATGTGAAGAGTGCTTTATTATATGGAGACTATTGAGGAAGGAAGTTTTATGTTACTCAACCACAGATTTAAAAGATCTGACCATCCATTACAATGTTTGACAGGTGGTCTAGGCACTTTATGTTTGCATCACAGCACCAGTGCATTGGTATTAAACCTTGGCTAAACTATTGTAGGCAATGGTTTTAAAAGAGGAAAGATTGATCAGACATTGTTTATAATAAAGCAAAAAGGAGATATTTTGCTTGTACATGTCTATGTTGATGACATTATCTTTGGCTCTACAAACAAGGAGTTATGTACTGGATTTGAGAAGCTAATAAAGGATAAGTTTCAAATGAGTTCTATGGGAGAAGTTACTTTCTTTCTAGGATTGCAAGTACAGTAGAAGGAAGATGGAATATTTATCAGTCAAGATAAATATGTAGCTGAGATTTTGAAGAAATTCAACTACACTGATGTGAAGTCTGCTTCAACTCTAGTTGATTTGGAAAAACCTTTAGTCAAAGATGGAGATGCTGATGATGTTGATGTACATCTCTATAGATCTATGATTGGGTCTTTGATGTATATCATAGCATCTACGGCCAGATATTATGTTGCAGTATGTAGCATGTGCCAGATTTCAATTTACTCCAATCGTATCAAATCTTTAGCTGTAAAGAGAATTTTTTGATATTTAAAGGCAACCAAAATCTAGCCTTTGGATTCTCGGGATTCTATATTGAAATAGTTGCTTATACTGATAGTAACTCATGCTAGAGCAATCAAGATAGGAAAGTCTACAAACTGGAGGTTGTTATTTTTTTGGGAAAAAGTTAATATCTTATCAGTGTAAAGAAGCAAAGGTGGTTGCCACTCTACAATAGAGTGAATTTGTGGCTGCTGCTAGGTGTGTGGACAAGTACTCTAGATTCAAAAACAATTGCTGGTATTATGGGTATAATTTTCATGTATATGTCATTATATTGACAATTACAGTA
Organism: Tanacetum coccineum; assembly: GCA_026074375.1. Lineage (NCBI taxonomy): Eukaryota > Viridiplantae > Streptophyta > Magnoliopsida > Asterales > Asteraceae > Tanacetum > Tanacetum coccineum. The sequence goes on along the minus strand of BQNB010018079.1, from coordinate 33,947 downwards.
CTAACTGCATTATTGAAAATCCTGTTCAACATTCTAAAACAAAACATATAGAGATTAGGCATCATTTTATAAGAGATTGCAATGCTAAAAAGTTAATACAAATGGTTAAAATTCATACTGATTATAATGTTGCAGATCTTCTTACAAAAGGTTTTGATGCAGGAAGGTTTCAGTACTTGGTCTCAAGTATTAGAATGCTTAATCCTTAAATGTCTATATCTCTTTATGTTTTTGTAAAAGTTTTGTAAAGGATTAATACTGTTAGTCTTGTCAATTAGTACTGCTAAGTATAATTAAAACTGTTAGTTATACTTAAGACTGTTTGTTAAAACTGTTAGTCATACTTAATGCTGTCAAGAAGAAAATACTTTGGATTTTGTATTTTTCTATGGACTAACATCTGCAGGTAAAGCATATTGCATACCTGATGTTGAATGCTTCACCTTTGAAGTAATGTTTGAGAGAAAGTTAATGATCTTGGTTCACAGTCTTTAACTTTTATTCATGGGTTATGCATAAATATGGATCCTCATGAATTCTCACATGTCTATCTAGTCTTTTCTAGTGTGCTTGTGATGAATAGAGGCATGTTGTTGTATAATTATTGAAGACAGAGTTAATACTATTAGACTTCTGTTAATACTGCTAGGCAAAAAATTACTACTGCCAAGCAAAAGTTAATGATGTTGAGATGACATGAGAGCCAAAGTTACACTGTTGAGCAAAATACTTATCCCTTAAAGCATTGTTTGAGGGGAGGCTACTTATTTATACAGTCAAAGTATGGATGGAAGGATATGTTATATCAAAAGTGTGTTAAAAAGAATCAAAAACATCTAGGCATGTCAAAAGAGGTCGGGACACCAAGATACCTTAGTCTAGTGGTCCCCCTGGCAAAGGTTGGTGATGAGGTTGTCCATAAGGCGATGGTGACATAATGGAAAGGGCTGCCACTACTGCTTCTAGCTTAGAAGTAGAGCAGGACAGTGGTAACATCAAATAAGACCTAATCCATGGCAACACTTAATGAGCCAAGTTCTTAGGGAATTGGTTTAGGTAGTGGTCTTAGGTGCCAATATACCATATTGGGGGATGTGGATGCTCAAACTAGGTTTGAGACTACATCTAAATGTCAATGATCCACCTCTCTCAAGAGGTTACACACTTAGAAGTGGGGAGGACAGTATAAAACTATTGGAATTGATGGAACTTTGTACACAAATGTCATATAAAAACAGAAAGAGTGTTTTGGTGAGCTCAAAAGAAATGAGAGATTAACTGAGCTTAAAAATAGAAAGAGAGATGTATGCATAAAAACAGAAATGAGTGATTATGTAAGCAAAAAGAATTGAGAGATAATGTGAGCATAAAAAATAGAAGAGAGCTTGTTGAGAATCAAATTTGATGTTTGAAAATTGCTTTTTGGATTTGAATTTGGGTATTACTGGTTTTTTGAAGTTATTGCGGCCTCAGCTTCAACTTAATGCTGCTAAGCTTAGGTTAATGTTGTTAGGCTTAAATTAATGATGCCCGTATTTTTTTATGCTGCCAGGTTTAACTTACTGCTATCGGTTTAAGTTAATGCTGTTAGGCATCAATTAGTGCTGCCAGTTCAAGTTTCTGTTGCTGAGGGTGATTTTATAAATACTTCGATTCAGGGTTTCATTTACTTCTTTATTCGATTTCAATCATTCAAACACTCTTTAATCATAAACCCTAACTCAATTTTCATCTTTGATCATCAAAATCATCATTATGTCAAGCCCTAAGTTTGCTAAAACGCACAATGTGGTCGTGTTCTTGGAAAAACCTATAGAAAGTGATGGGTTTGCAGAGATTATTGATTTCCTGAAAGCAAGTTCTGTTCATTATGCTTTAACAGTCAATTCAATCATCTACACATCTTGTATTCAACAGTTTTGGGAGTGATCTTCACTTGGATAAAAAGAAGCTGATCATCACGGAGGCAAGCATTAGGAGTGATCTTTACTTGGATGATGCAGAAGGTACTGATTGTTTGCCAACTGCTACTATATTTGAAGAACTGGCACGGATGGGGTATAAAAAACCGTCTCAAAAGCTTACTTTTTATAAAGCTTTCTTTTCTCCACAATGGAAGTACTTAATTCACACTATTACATAATGCCTTAGTGCCAAATCTACTGCATGGAATGAATTCAGTAGTATAATGGCTTCTTTGATCATATGCTTGGCAACAAATCAGAAATTTAATATGTCTAAGTACATTTTTGATGCTATGGTGAAACACTTAGATGGAGGGGTTAAATTCCTGATGTATCCATGTTTTCTACAAGTTTTCATCAATCAACAGCTTGGAGACATGTCACATCATAAGAAGATTTTTGTTAATCCCTCCCACACAAAGAAAATTTTTGCTAACATGAAAAGAGAAGGAAATGATTTCTCTAGAAGAATAACATCTCTATTTGATACTATGATGGTTCAAGCTTCTGAAGAAGTGGGTGAAGATTCAAACCATCCAACTGATTCTAATCAAATACCCATTGTTGATCAACTATCGACATCCTCTCAATCCAAGAAGAAACAAAAGTCCAAGAGGAAACAGAGGAAGGAGGCAGAAGTTTCTCATGATGAGACAGAGCATAAGGAGAGTGTACCCACACCTTCCAATGATCTACTACCCAGTGGTGAGTATAGTCTGCAACTTAATGATTTGATGGTTTTATGAACTAAATTACAAACGTAAGTTCTTGATTTAGAAAAAGAAAAGGATGCTCAAGCAAAGGAGATTGCTGATTTGAAGAAGAGGGTCCAGAGGTTGGAAAGGAAGAAAAAGTCAAGAACTACAGGTTTGAAAAGACTAAAGAAAGTTGGTATGTCTAGGAGAGTTGAATCCTCTGAAGATTAGGAGAGTTTGGATGATCATGAAGATGCATCCAAACAGAGGAGGAGGATTAAAGCATTGATAAGGATGATGATGTTTCTTTAGTTAATGAAACTCAAGAAAGGCAAGATGAAGACTTAATGTTTGATACTGGAGTTTTGGATGATGATGAGATGTTTGTGGAAGCTACAATTAGTGAGAAAGATTAGCAGAGTACAAAGCTTGATGATAGTACTGCTGGTGAAGCAGTTACTACTGCTAGTGTTGAAGGTAGTGCTGCTCCTACAACTATTAAGGAAATCACTTTGGCTCAGACACTTATTCAAATCAAAACAGCTAAACCTAAAGTTGTTACTACTGCTACTACAACAACAACAACTACAAGACCCAAGGCTAGAGGGGTTGTAGTACAGGAGCCAAGTGATTTCAGAATTCCACAAGAAGCACATCCTTTAATTACTAAAGATAAAGGGAAAGCAATTATGATTGAGCCTGAAGTTCCTTTAAAAAGAAAAGATCAAGTTGCTCTTGATGAAGATTTGGCAAGAAATCTTTAAGCTCAGTTGGAGGCTGAACTTATAGAAGAAGAAAAGCTTGCAAGGAAACAAGAAGAAGAAGAAGCCAACATAGCTTTGATTGAGTCATGGGATAATACACAAGCTATGATGGAGGCAGATTTTGAGTTAGCTCAGAGGCTACAAACAAAAGAACAAGGAGAGATAACTATTGAAGAAAGATCAAGACTGTTTGTAGAACTTATGAACAAAAGAAAGAAACACTTTGCAATGCTTAGAGCTGAAGAGAAGAGAAGAAAGCCACCAACTAAAGCTCAAAAGAGGAATAAAATGTCTACCTATCTTAAAAACATGGGTGGATACAAGCATAATCAGTTGAAGAGCAAGAGCTATGAAGAAATTCAGAAGATGTTTGATAATGAAATAAGGAGAGTAAATACTTTTATACCTATATATTATAAGGTAGTTAAAAGTAAGAAGGGGACAGAAGAAAGTTCTAAAGGTACAGAGGATGAACTGGAATCTGACAAGTCAAAAAAGGTAGAAAGTAGTAAGGAAAAAGCTAAAGGCAGCAAAAAGAAGATGCTTGGTAGGAAAAGAGCAGAGAAAGAGCAACAACAAGAATCTTCAGAGAAACAAAGAATAAAGGATGATAAAGAAACTGATGAGCATGAAGAAGTGGAAGCAGATGATACAGCTGAATTGAAAAAACATTTGGTGATTAAAAAAATGATGATATAGCAATTGATGCTATACCACTTGCTACCAAACCACCTGTGATTGTTGATTACAAGCTTCTTAAAGAAGGAATAATGGTACATTATCAGTTGATAAGAGTAGATGGAAGTTCCAATAGATATTCTTCAATGCTTAGACTACTTTAGGGCGACTCTTTAGAAGTTAGTCAAAACAAAGCATGGTGATTTAAGACCTGAAGTTGAACATGAAAGAGTGTTGTGGGGTGATTTAAAAGTCATGTTTGAACCAGACATAAGGAGTGATGTATGGAAAAATCTATAAGGATACAGGGTGACCATTTGGAAGTTGATTGATTCATCTATAGTGCACTTTGTAAGGTTTGAAAATGTCCACATCTTTATGTTAGTTGAAAAGAGATACCCCCTCACACCAATAACAATCACAAATATGCTTAACAATAAACTTCAAACTGATCATTTTAATAAGATGTGTTATCAACTGCTCAAGCTTATGGTAAAGCAGCAAAAGGGTCAATAAAAGGTTTGAATGCCTCTTCCTGAGTATGATGAAGACTTTTAAAGAAGAAACTTGAAGATTCAGAAGATAAACATCAAGTTTAGGGGAGGATTGTTGGGAATTAAAAAACTTCAAGGATTCTTAGATGTTACTACTGCTCTGGTGCATAATGGAAATTATGCTAAGTAGTTAGTTCTGGTAGTATAAAGTTACCACTGCTAGTTACTACTGTTAGTATAAATTAGTACCGATAGCATAAAGTTATTGTTGTTAGTTGAAGTTAAGACTGCTCAGTGTTGAAGACTAAAATATAAGCTAAGTAGTTAGTGCTGCTAGTAGTAAATGTTAAGACTGCTAGTACAAGTTACTACTGTGAGTATATATTAGTACTTTTTTATATTTCTTATAGGCCGTAGTACATACCCTTAGAAGACAGCTTTCACAGGCTTTTGAGTAAAGAGAAATGGCCTTCTAGCACCTCTCCCATAGGCCGAGTGGCTTTACTACTGCTTATGTTTATTAGTACTGCTGGTGAAAAAGTTTATGCTACTGGATTACAACTGCTTGAAGACTTTCTACTGTCAAGAGGATAAAGACAAATTAAAGAGATAAAGATTGTTTGGAGAATAAGAATACTTGTGAAGATAAGTATTGAGATATTTATGTACAAGATATACATAATGTATTTGTTTAAAAGATTATGATATCTTAGGAATGTATTGTAAGCCGACTAGGACTCCTTAGTCTATAAAAGGAGGCCCTAGTGTATTAGATCAGTGATGCAAGTTCATAAGTTTTTATAGTTGTCAAGTCGATTCAGAAAAGCTTCAAGGTTGTAAATTCTAGTACTAGTGAAGAGTACTCGTATTATTGATCTAATAATATTGGAGCATTTGGTTATATCTTTGTTTATTTAAGATTACTGTTTTATTCATAATACTTTTAGGTATTAAGGTGTAGATTCCGCATACACTTTAGTATACATAAAAAGTTTCTACAACAAGGTATTTTGGATTTATCCAAGATAATTTAACCTTAGACAACCTAAGGAATCGATCAAGGATTGGGATCAACAATCTTCAGGAAAAAGTTTTGGTAATTACAGCTCTCAAGGATGACGTAAGGAAACTTAAAGGAAAAGCTCTAGTTGATAATGCTATTACAAAACACACTATTGATCCAGAGATGCTTACGATTGATGTGGTACTAAAAACCCCTAAATTGTTGAATAAAAAGACAGCTTACTCTGCCTATATTAAGCACACTCAGGAAGAAGCTGTAGTTCTTAAGGATTTAGTTGAACATGTTAAAGCTAATTATCCACTAGACCATCCCTTAGAATCTGCATGTAGGTATACTAAATGAATTCAGGAGTTGCTTACAAACATCAGTAAAACATACCCTAGTATCAACAATTTTGGTGAAATATTAGTGGCTGTGACCCTAAAGAACAAGGACAAAAGAGTTAGATTTACTGAGCCTGTCACATCCTCAGGAAACACTATCATAAAAACAGCCTCTACATCAAACCTAGTTTCTAACAAACCTATGTTGTCTTAAATAGGAGTAAAACTGTCTACTAGTGCTAGCGGATCATAGCCTTCAAGCAATAAAAAGAAAGATAAGATTCAGCAAACACCAAGTAGTACTCAGAAGAATAAAGTGGAAGCCCACCCAAGGAAAGTTAAATCTAGTTTGAAAATAAAGACTGTGTTGTTGCACCTAAAGGAACTGCTTATGTGCAGCATTCCAAGCTTAATGCGAATTTTGAACTTAAATGTGTTAAGTGTAATGGTTGCATGCTTTCTGATAATCATGATTTGTGTGTTCTTAAATCGATTATGAAAAGTTCAAAGAGAAAAGTTTGGAAACCAACAGGAAAGGTGTTTACAAATATTGGATATATCTGAAGACCTACTGGTCGGACCTTCACTATAGTAGGAAATGCATGCCCTTTAACTAGGATTACCACAACTACTGAAGTGCCCCTTAGGAAACCAGCTGCTCTAGATAATGAAACACCTAAACCTGTCATAACATTGGTTTACTCACGGAAACCTAGGAAATCTAAAACTAATGTTTCTGTTAGCAAATCTAAGGTTCTTAAATTTATATCTGCTAACAAAAAGGAACCCAGTCAATCTTGGGGATCCATAGTTTCTGATGTCAGTTCTGTTGAAGTGGGTGAAGATTCAAACCATCCAAATGATTCTAATCAAATACCCATTGTTGGATCAACTATCGTCATCCTCTCAATCAGAAGAAACAAAAGACCAAGAGGAAAACAGAGCGAAGGAGCGCAGAAGTTTTTATGATGAGACAGAGCTGAGGAGAGTGTACCCAAACCTTCAATATCTACTACCAGTGGTGGAGTATAGTCTGCACACTTAATGTTTGATGGTTTTATGAAACTAAATTACAAAGTAAGTTCTTGATTTAGAAAAGAAAAGGTATGCTCAAGCAAGGAGATTGCCTGATTTGAGCAATGAGGGTTCATGGGTTGGAAAGGAAGAAAAAGTCAAGAATACCGGTTTGAAAAGAATAAAGAGAAAGTGTGGTATTGTTAGGAGAGTTTGAATCCTCTGACAGTTTAGTGAGAGTTTGGATGATCATGAAGATGCATCCAAACAGAGGAGGAGGATTAAAGCATTGATAAGGATGATGATGTTTCTTTAGTTAATGAAACTCAAGAAAGGCAAGATGAAGACTTAATGTTTGATACTGGAGTTTTGGATGATGATGAGATGTTTGTGGAAAGCTACAATTAGTGGGGAAAGTATGTGAGTAGTACAAAGATGGATGATACGACTGCTGGTTGAAGCAGTTACTACTGCTAGTGTGTGTAAGGTTGTGCTGCTCCTACAACTATTAAGAAATCACTTATGGCTCAGACACTTATTCAAATCAAAAACAGCTAAACCCTAAAATTGTTATACTGCTACTACAACAACAACAACTTACAAGACCAAGGCTTGAGGGGTTTTGTTAGTTACAGGAGGCCAAGTGATTTCAGGGGAATTCCACAAGAAGACATCCTTTTATGTTACTAAGACAAGGGAAATCAATCATGAATTGAGCCTGAAGTTCTTTAAAAAGATAAGATCAAGATTGCTCTGATGAAGATTTGGCAAGAAATCTTCAAGCTAGTTGGAGGCTGAACTTATAAAAGAAGAAAATCTTGCAAGGAAAACAAGAAGAAGAAGAAGCCAACATAGCTTTGATTGAGTCATGGGATAATACACAAGCTATGATGGAGGCAGATTTTGAGTTAGCTCAGAGGGCTCAAACAATACAAGAACAAGGAGAGATAACTATTTGAAGAAAGATCAAGATGTTGTGTAGAACTTATGAATAAAAGAAAGAAACACTTTGCAATGCTTAGAGCTGAAGGAAAAGAGAAGAAAGCTACCAACTAAAGCTCAAAAGAGGAATCAAATGTCTACCTATCTTAAAAACATGGGTGGATACAAGCATAATCAGTTGAAGAGCAAGAGCTATGAAGAAATTCAGAAGATGTTTGATAATGAAATAAGGAGAGTAAATACTTTTATACCTATATATTATAAGGTAGTTAAAAGTAAGAAGGGGACAGAAGAAAGGTTTAAGGTACATGAGATGAACTTGAATATGACAAGGTCAACAAAAAGGTAGAAATAGTAGTAAGAAAAAGCTAAATGGCAGCAAAAAGAAGTGCTTGGTAGAAAAAGAGCACGAGAAAGAGCAAACAACAAGAAATTTCATGAGAAACAAAGAATAAAGGTTGATAAAGAAACTGATGAGCATGAAGAAGTGAGCAGATGATACAGCTGAATTGAAAAAAAACATTTGGTATTAAAAATATGATATAGCAATTGTGATATACCACTTGCATACCAAACCCCACCTGTGATTGTTGATTACAAGCTTTATAAAGAAGGAATAATGGTTACATTTCAGTTGATAAAAGGTTGTATGGAAGTTCCAATAGATATTCTTCAATGCTTAGACTACTTTAGGGCGACTCTTTAGAAGTTAGTCAAAACAAAGCATGGTGATTTAAGACCTGAAGTTGAACATGAAAGAGTGTTGTGGGGTGATTTAAAAGTCATGTTTGAACCAGACATAAGGTTGGGATGTATGGAAAAAATAATAAGGATACAGGAGTGACCATTGGGGAAGTTGATTGATTCATCTATAGTGCTACTTTGGAATGGTTTGAAAATGCACATCTTTATGTTAGTTGAAAAGAGATACCCCTCACACTAATAACAATCACCAATATGCTAAACAAGAAACTTCAAACTGATCATTTTAATAAGATGTGTTATCAACTGCTCAAGCTTATGGTAAACAGCAAAAGGTGTCAAGAAAAGGTTGCATGCTCTTCCTGAGTATGATGAAGAACTTTTAAAGAAGATGAACTTGAAGATTCAGAAGATGAACATCAAGTTTAGGGGAGGATTGCTGGGTTTAAAAGACTTCAAGGATTCTTTAGGTGTTACTACTGCTCTGGTGCATATGGGAAATTATGCTAAGTAGTTAGTTTGGTAGGATAAAGTTACCACTGCTAGTTACTAATGTTAGTATTAAATTATGTACGATAGCATAAAGTTATATTGTTGTTGTTGAAGTTAAGACTGCTCAGTGTTCGAAGACTAAAAAGAACTAAGCTAAGCTAGTTAGTGCTGCTAGTAGTAAATGTTAAGACTGCTAGTACAAGTTACTACTGTGAGTATATATTAGTACTTTTTTATATTTCTTATAGGCCGTAGTACATACCCTTAGAAGACAGCTTTCACAGGCTTTTGAGTAAAGAGAAATGGCCTTCTAGCACCTCTCCCATAGGCCGAGTGGCTTTACTACTGCTTATGTTTATTAGTACTGCTGGTGAAAAAGTTTATGCTACTGGATTACAACTGCTTGAAGACTTTCTACTGTCAAAGAGGATATAGACAAAATTAAAGGAGATAAAGATTGTTTGGAGGAATAAGTTACTTTTAAGATAAAGTATTGAGATATTTATGGTACAAGATTTAATAATGTATTTGTTTAAAAGATTACTGATATTATTAGGAATGTATAGTAAGCGACTAGGACTACCTATCAGTCTATAAAGGGGCCCTAGTGTCTTAGATAAGTGTATGCAAGTTCATAAGTTTCTTATAGTTGTCAAGTCGATCAAGAAAGCTTCAAGGTTGGTAAATTCTAGTACTAGTGAAGAGTTACTGTATTATTGATATAATATATTGGGGAGCCCAATTTGGTTATATCTTTGTATTATTTAAGATTACTGTTTTATTTCATATTACTTTTAGGTTTAAGGTGTAGATTCCGCATACCTTTAGTATACATAAAAGTTTCTACAACAAGGTATTTTGGATTTATCCAAGATAATTTAACCTTAGACAACCTAAGGAATCGATCAAGGATTGGGATCAACAATCTTCAGGAAAAAGTTTTGGTAATTACAGCTCTCAAGGATGACGTAAGGAAACTTAAAAGGAAAGCTCTAGTTGATATATGCTATTACAAAACACACTATTGATCCAGAGATGCTTACGATTGATGTGGTACTAAAAACCCCTAAATTGTTGAATAAAAAGACAGCTTACTCTGCCTATATTAAGCACACTCAGGAAGAAGCTGTAGTTCTTAAGGATTTAGTTGAACATGTTAAAGCTAATTATCCACTAGACCATCCCTTAGAATCTGCATGTAGGTATAGTAAATGAATTCAGGAGTTGCTTACCAACATTAGTAAAACATACCCTAGTATTAACAATTTTGGTGAAATATTAGTGGTTGTGACCCTAAAGAACAAGGACAAAAGAGTTAAGATTTAAGGAGCCTTGTCACATCCTCAGGATCCACTATCACAAAAACAGCCTTACATCAAACCTAGTTCTCTAAGAAAACCTATGTGGTCTTAAATAGGCAGTAAACTGTCTACTAGTTGATAGCGGATCATAGCCTTCAGCTTAGCAATAAAAAGAAAAGATAAGATTCAGCAAACAACCAAGTAGTACTCAGAAGAATAAAGTGGTAGCCAACCCAAGGAAGTTAAATCCTAGTATGAAAAATATAAGACTGTGTTGTTTGCACCTAAAGGAACTGCTAATGTGCAGCATTCCAAGCTTAATGCGAATTCTGAACTTAAATGTGTTAAGTGTAATGGTTGCATGCTTTCTGATAATCATGATTTGTGTGTTCTTGATTTTATCAATAATGTGAATGCTCGTGTAAAATCTAAATCGATTATGAAAAGTTCAAAGAGAAAAGTTTGGAAACCAACAGGAAAGGTGTTTACAAATATTGGATATATCTGGAGACCTACTGGTCGGACCTTCACTATAGTAGGAAATGCATGCCTTTAACTAGGATTACCACAACTACTAAAGTGCCCCTTAGGAAAACCAACGGCTCTAGATCTGAAACACCTAAACCTTGTTCATAACATTGGTTTACTCACGGAAACCTAGGTAATCTAAAACTAATGTTTCTGTAGACAAAACTAAGGTTCTTAAATTTATATTGCTAAACAAAAAGGAACCTAGTCAATCTTGGGGATCTATAGTTTCCAATGTTCCATCTTCCTTTCTTGATGAATGCAGGTCGTCCAAATTGTTCTATGGTATTTGGACTCTAGCTGCTCCAAGTATATGACCGGAGATAGCTCTTAGCTCACCAATTTTGTCAATTAATTTTTGGGTACAGTCAAATTCGGAAATGATCATGTGGCAAAGATATTGGGATATGGTGATTATCAGATTGGGAATGTTACGATATCAAGGGTTTACTACGTAGAAGGACTTGGACACAACTTATTCTCCATTGGGCAATTCTGTGATTTGAATCTTGAAGTTGCTTTTCGTCAACACACCTGCTTCATTCGTAATCTAGAAGGTGTTGATCTATTGACTGGATCTCGAGGCAACAATCTGTATACTCTGTCTCTTGGAGATATGATGGCATCCTCTCCTATATGTCTCTTGTCAAAGGCCTCAAAGACTAAGTCTTGGCTATGGCACCGACGTCTGTCTCATCTAAACTTTAGTGCAATCAATCACTTAGCTAGCCAATGTCTTGTTCGGGGTCTCCCTAAGCTAAAATTTGAAAAGGACCATCTGTGTTCTGCTTGTGCAATGGGCAAAAGCAAGAAGAAGCCTCACAAACCTAAATATGAAGACACCAACCAAGAAAAACTCTATTTTTTTCACATGGATCTTTGTGGACCAATGCGTGTCGCAAGTGTTAATGGAAAGAAGTACATCCTTGTCATTATCAATGATTACTCTAGATTTACATGGGTTAAGTACTTAAGGTCAAAAGATGAAGCTCCAGATTTCATAATCAAGTTTCTCAAGATGATCTAAGTGCGGCTTAAGACACCAATCTGACTAATCAGCACAGATAATGGAACTGAATTTGTTAATCAAACTTTGGGTGAATATTATGAGAAGGTTGGCATCTCTTATGAAACATTAGTTGCTCGCTCTCCACAGCAAAATAGTATCGTTGAAAGACGTAATTGTACGCTAATTGAAGCAGCCCACACAATGTTGATTTATGCAAAAGCTCTGCTATTCTTATGGGCAGAAGTAGTTGCTACTGCATGTTATACCCAAAATCGTTCCGTCATATGTCTTCGTCACGGCACTACACCATATGATCTTTTACATGACAAACTTCCTGACTTATCATTCTTCCATGTATTTGGTGCACTTTGTTATCCAACAAACGATAGCGAGAACTTGAGCAAGTTACAACTAAAAGCTGATATTGGTATTTTCATTGGCTATGAACCCACAAAGAAAGCATTTCAAATTTACAACCGACATACTAGACGAATCATTGAGACAATTCATGTAAATTTTGATGAGCTGACTGCGATGGCTTCTGAACACAGTAGTTCAGGACCCGCACTTTATGAAATGACTCCTGCAACAATCAGTTCAGGACTAGTGCCAAACCGTCCTCCTTCAACACCGTTTGTACCACCTTCAAGAACTGACTGGGATCTTTTTCTTCAACCACTGTTTGATGAATTACTCAACCCTCCATCAAGTGTTGATTGCCCAGCCCCTGAAGTCATTGCTCCAATTGCTAAAGTAGTAGCTCCAGAACTCGCTGCATTAACCGTTTCACCTTCCTTAGCAACTATTGATCAAGATGCACCATCACCTAGTAACTCACAAACAACACCCGAAACTCAATCTCCTATCATTCCTAACGATGTTAAAGAAGACAATCATGACTTAGATGTTGCACACATGAATAACGATCCGTTCTTTGGTATTCCAATTCTAGAAAATGATTCTGAAGCATATTCTTCTTCGGATGTTATTCCTACTGTTGTGCATACTGCTACTCCTAACTCAAAACACATTACCAAATGGACCAAGGATCATCCTTTAGAAAACATCATCGGTGAACTCGAAAGACCTGTTTCCACAAGACTCCAACTCTATGAACAAGCTTTATTTTGTTACTATGATGCCTTTCTCACATCAGTTGAACCAAAGAACTATAAAGACGCATTAACTCAAGCATGTTGGATTGAAGCAATGCAAGAGGAGCTACATGAATTTGAACATCTTAAAGTCTGAGAACTCATTCCACTTCCAAATAAAGTGAAGGTCATTACTTTTAAATGGATTTATAAGGTAAAACTTGATGAAATGGGAGGAATTCTAAAGAAAAAGGCTTGTTTGGTTGCTCGTGGTTACCGTCAAGAAGAGGGAATTGATATTGAGGAATCCTTTGCTCCAGTGGCTAGACTTGATGCTATTCGAATTTTCCTCGCATCATGTGCTCACATGAATATTGGTGTCTACCAAACGGATGTTAAGACGGCATTTCTTGAAACCGACATTTTGCTGCGAGTAGTTTTATGTAGCCAACCGGACGGGTTTGTGGATCAAGACAATCCGAATCATGTGTATAAGCTAAAGAAGGCTCTCTATGGGTTGAAACAAGCTCCTCGCGTGTGGTACGATCTATTGTCAAAGTTTCTACTCTCTCAGGAATTCTCTAAAGAAACTGTGGGTCCTACATTGTCATCGGGAAGACAAGGCAAAAGATATTCTCTTAGCTACGAAATATTTTGTGATGATATATTCTTTGCGTTCTACTACACCTTAACTATGTGATCAATTTTCAAAAATAATGTGTTCAAAGTTTAAGATGTCGATGATGGGCAAAATATCATTTTTTTAGGACTACAGATTTCACAAAGTCCTAAAGGCATCTTTATAAACCAGTCTAAATATGCTCTTGAATCTTTGAAAAAATATGGTATGGAATCTTGTGACCCCGTGGATACTCCCATGGTGGAGAAATCCAAACTGGATGAAGATACACAAGGGAAGGCCGTGGATCCTACACACTATCGTGGAATGATTGGCACCCTTATGTATCTTACAGCTAGTAGACCAGACCTAACATTTGTTGTATGCATGTGTGCTCGGTATCAGGCAAAGCCTTTCGAAAAGCACCTCAATGCTATAAAAAGGATCTTTAAATACCTACGAGGAACCATTAATAGGGGACTCTGGTATCTAAAGGATTCTTATATTGCTCTAACAACTTATGCAGACGCTGATTATGTGGGTAGCCAAGATACTAGACGAAGTACATCTGGATGTATGCAATTATTGGGAGATAGACTTGTTAGCTGGTCATCAATAAGGCAGAAAAGCGTTGTGGTATCAAAATGGAAGTTGTTTATATAGCTTTGCATGGCTGTTGTGCTCAAGTCCTTTGGTGAGTTCACAGCATAACCGGACTATGGCCTTGGATTCAATAAATTCCAATGTACTGTGATAACAAAAGCGCTTTGCCTTATGCCACAACAATGTTCAAAATTCTCGATCAATACATATCGATATCAGATTTGACTTTCATAAAGAGCAAGTTGAGAACGGAGTTGTAGAGCTGTATTTTTTTTTGTAATATGGAGTTAAGCTAGCTGACATCTTCCTAAAGCCCTTGGCAGAGAAAAGAATTGAATTTCTTATCAACAAGCTGGAATGCGAAGTTTTTTCTTACACCGGAGACCCTAACAACAATTGCAGATGAAGCTGTGAGAATAGTGGTGGTACCTATTCAAATATCCTGTATATAATATGTATATATGTTAAAAACCAGAAAAACCAAAAAAAAATTTCATTTTCAGAAATCATTTATAAAAACAAAATACAAAAATATAAAATCTTTAAAACCAAAGAAAAAGTTAAAAAATGAGAAAAATATAATTAGAGGTAATAATGCATGTCATCTGAAAATCGATAACGTTTACGTCTTTGGAATTGTCATTTAATAAGATACGTGGCTGTAAATGAATATCGAGCAGAATTTTACAAATGCCAAAAAATGGCTTGCTATTATTTCAGATAGCAACCCGGTCATCATCTTAAAAGAAAGTATTTCAAAAAGAAAAATTGACCTTCATAACGAGAATTTATTCGGGCTGGTCTACTTTATGGACCACGCAAAAGCTTGTGTATACTTTGCAACATAAAATAACCCGTGCTTCATTTATTCCATAAGTGTACGTGTCAAGTGGGCTTATGTGTCAAAATAAGAGAAATCTTATCTTTATTAAGTAAAAAGTTGTCTTCAAATGAATCTAATGGTTTTTAGTAATCAAAAAAAAGATTTTCAAAGACAATTCGACCAATCAAACAATGACTACAGCTCTTTACATAGAAAGAACATTATTTGAGGGGGGGAAAGCGTCAACAAATAAAATATTTTAAAACGGTTTGTTAAAATAAGTTACGGAATAAATGGATAAGGTTTTTTTTTAATAATAACGGTATAACAGTTTCAAGGGAGTTATTTAAATAACTACAAGAGTTTTAGTTGTCATTTGATTCAAACTTTAAGGGACTTAATTTGCACTTGAGACTTAGTGGAATTGGGGCTTTAAACTACATATCGATCATATGGCCAACACCTCCATATTTTGTAAAAGACTTAGGAATGTTTGGAAATAACTTTTTTATAGTTTTAAAGCCTTGAAGTTGATTTCACGGGGATAGATTTAAGCTTTGTCATTTCTTAGAACACGATCTCAAGTATTTTGCGTATAGGTTTTTGTGATTTCGAGTTATCAACAAACTAGCAAGGGGGAAGGAAATAGATATACAAGAAAGATAATGGAGTACACGTTGATAGGAATTCTACCCTATTCTCATTTTAGGTCATTTCGGGAAAGACAAATGTCATAACGCGAAAAAATTTAGTGTTTTATCTTTAAACTTTTGGGTGCACTATTTTATCCACATTAGGGGAAAGATATATCTTGTTATTTTTTGTATGCATATTTGAGATTCAGGGAGAAGTATTGTAAGAAGATTTATTCTAACGTGAGCAAGATTGGTTACTGATTCACATAAATGCTTCCTCAAATGGGTTAATCCACTAAGCTTATTTTTTTAAAGAGTAGATTAATTGACAAAGGAAGGTACACATAGGTTTGATAGTATGATGATACCTTAAGATAGTCGTATTTCTGCAGAAATAAATGAGTAACATATGGGACTTAGTTGACTTAGTGTTATCATTTCGGTAACTACTTCAGAGGGAATAATTGTGACATCTGAGACTTTGTTGGACTTTGGTGTTGCAATTTATATTATCTATATCCAATAATGAGAGTATGCGGACATCCGGGACTTAATTGACTTTGGTAGTTCATGGTTTTGATTCAATTGTGTAACATTCAAGATATTTGGCTTTTTACATCAGACTTCTTAATGCGAATGCAAAAATACTTTGATCTAACTCAAGAAGGATGCTGGTTCGAGGGGAAGCTAAGACAACCTTCCTAAAGAAAGAGTATCGAGACCGAATACAGATTGAGGAGTTGGAGTGAATGACTGTGTCATTTTCGGTTTGAATATTTTCTGTCCAGTATTTCTACATATTTTGTTGAATATAATAAATGTGTAGGTAGACTTAAAAACTATTAGGCATATCTAGTGTATGAGTATGAATTTTCAAGAATTTTCTTAGTTAAATTCAAATTTTTCAAATTAAATGCTAAAACACCATATAATACCCTTATAATTTGAGGGAAAGCATTAAAAATGTTCCTAATGCGGCTTGTTAATAATTGGACATTCTTTCCCCGAAAGTAGTTATATTTGAATCAATTGATATCCAAAATATCAAGAGATTTAATATTTTTGATAAGGGGAGAAAATGTGATTAAAATATATGGCTAATAATGTGATTTTTAAGATCTCAAGTGTACGCTATCCCATATATGTGCTAAACTCTTTCGATTAATCGATGCACATATAAAGGGGGAGCAAATGGTTAAGTGTTGACTAAAATGTGGAAGTACCAAAGACCGACCAATTAAATTACTATATTGGAGTTATAAGGTGGTTAAGTTTAGGTATCCATTCCCATGATCCAGCCAGAACCAGAGGGATCTACCCAGGGATATTCCACTAGATAGTGTAGTAGTCCTTAGGTATGAAAAAAAGGAGTAAAAGTGAGAATAAGGGAAAAGTGCCGACTGAGATGGAGCTAGTACTGGAACAAACCCAACAATTTATAGTTATGAAGTTCAATAAGTGTGATTAAGGGGATGAACGCCCCCCAACTCCCCAACCCTTACACCTAAACACCAAATGACCAACCCTTTCCCCAAGGATAAAAGGAACCCCCCACGATTCCCTCCACCCACAAAGCCACGAATCCCTTCCTCCAACTCTACCGCCCCCCCACCCCCCCGAAACACTCCCCGTCTGGCTCAATCATCTTTTGTGCACTCTCGCTCTCGCACAAAGATGATGCTGACATTGACTGCAATGTAACACTGGACCCAGTGATGGCTCTGCAACTCAAATCATGCACTCAACTTTAGCCCACTTGTAGAAACTACGCTCACAAACACGTATGTTCTGGTTTCCATTTTCCCCTCAACTGAGTCGCTACAACATGCACTATTCTCACGCTCATACTTTCTCACAGCACTCAATCTCCAGAATGTTAGTTGGATAGATGAATAAAACGAGTGGCCAACACTCACAGCATAGTCACCATACTCCGCCCACTTCCAACTATCACGAGCACCTCTAAAAACAAAGTGTCAAACCCAGTGAGGATCCTATTGTGATGCAGCAACCACAGTACCGACGTAACCGTCATGAAACACATTCTCCATTACCATGACCCAAATCCCGTGTCAATTACGGACCACTTCACCCCTACCTCCCCCCACCGCTATTAACTTCGTTTCATCACATACCACATGATGAACACTGCATCCCAAGCAGAATCAATTGACAAGTACTAGCCAAGACGATCATTACGCAATCCTATTTCCCTCTCCTCATGACTTCTCCAAAGTATTCTAGACGCCACCATTACTAAGAAACCCCTATTCACCAGCTGTGACTAACTTAAGCCGCCCACTATACCAAACACACAACTATGTCACATGCATGTATCGGTAAATAACACCTCCCCATACTACTAGTGAATACCGAAACATGTTTCTCTCTCCCCACTAATCCCTAATGTTACTATGTGTTGCACGTACGCGCCGACAATGACGCTCGATCCACAGCACTCTCAATAAGAGTCCAGTCTACCAGAAACAGATGTGCCGCTCCACCACTGCCCGCCGATATGACACGCACCAAATGATGCCCCGCTCACCCGTTATCCATTCTGCGTAAACCTAGACACATGAACAATATACTCTAATTGACTCAATCTCCTAGATCCCCCTACGCCCCATGAAATGTGTGAGCCGACAGACTGCCATTGCCATCCGACCTCACATATATGTTTATTTTATCAATATGACGAATCTCATGTGCTCACCTCAACTCCTCCCTTGATGTCAGACAACCTCCACTCAGACTTAGCAACAGCCCCGTCGATACCACAATCATGTATCATCGTGATAATAAGAAATTCTACTCTTTCCATCCAACAATATCACAAATTCCTTCTATCTCTAAACCATGTAGCGTCCAGATAGCACTACCCCCACGCCACCATTTGGTCTCATATCACTCATACTCGAACCCCCTGCCCCCCTTCACCTAGCCCTCTAGGCCTCGCCTCACGCTGTCCTCTCACACAAACCGAAGTTTCGAGCAACATGTCGTAGCTTTGACACTGCAATGCCCTCCAACTTCTCAAATCCCCTCCTCGCCCTGCGACAGCCTTAGATACAGAAAGACAGAGCATTAATCGACGATAATATATTTACACATATGTGAAATCCCCATCATGCACTATGTCCGAGAGCGATGTATCATTCCATATCCTTGAATCAAGGCCGAATCACAGTTAAATACCTGGAGATGCCCATCCAAACTAAGTCAGCGCATAAGATCCGTCTCACAATTACCCGCAATTCGAATGATCTTTCATGCCTACTCACAAAATCACTCACACACACGCGCGACTACAAACACGTGACGAAACTCGCACACCACTCTCCCTTCAAACCATCCCCCCGCTCTGTTCCCACCACGATGCAGATATCTCCGTTTTTTCCCAAGACAATAGACCACGCGCATCCCCACTTATATAGACTCCGCCGAGGTCCGCTATCCCCCACGGCCCGTCCACTCCCCTGAATTCCAAGACCACTACGCGCTACACCCCTAGCCAACTTCACGAAGACCAACACCACTAATGTTCAAAGACCCAAAAACACCCGACATACCCAACCCCCCACACCGACACATCAAAGCATCTGTACTACGTGAGTCCTCTCCCCCCAACAAGTCCGCCATAAAGTACACCTATACCACTACAAAGATACCCAATGCTTCTGCACAGCAATCTTGTACCGCTACTCGGCCATCCCCGACAAAAGTTTTAAAGTTAAAGAATTTTCAAAGTAAGTTTTTCTCACTTCCAACCCCACACCCTTTCTCTCAGGATCAATCCTCATTCCACCTAACCCCATAATCCCGCATACCCTACAACCGTGTCCCAGTATGATGACGCACCAGACACGTACGCACCCCCCAGAACCCCAACAAAACGCCCTCCAAAGCACTCACGCAATTCTCACACAAGCCAGTCCAACGTAATAAGAACTTCTCAAAGACTCAATGAATTGATGTTCTCCATGTGTCGCTGTATCAGCAACAGACAGCCCCCAACCCCAACCACAGCCCCCCCCCCCTCCCCCCCCCCCCCCCCCCCCCCCCCCCCCCCCCCCCCCCCCCCCCCCCCCCCCCCCCCCCCCCACCCCCCCCACGCCCCCCCCCCCCCCTCCCCCCCCCCCCCCAATATCCCCCCCCCCCCCCCCCCCCCCCCACCCCCCCCCCCCCCCCCCCCCCCCCCCCCCCCCCCCCCCCCCCCCCCACATCACACCCTCCAAACCCTCCAGTAATACAACTTACCTCAAACAAGACCCCCTACTGAGCATTGCCTCCGCGAGTCCATACCGAAATGCGTCTCAATAACATTGATACATATCCAAGGAGATTCCGGCCACATTATACAAGATCACCCGAAAGTTGTGTTTACGTTTCGAGATTCATCGCACTCTGGTTGTGATCTCCTCAGGAGCTTCTCGTGTGATTTTCACTACAATTGTCGTTCTACAATAATGTCAGTATGTTGTTTTGTCAGAATAGTCAGAGAACACTAGATCTGAATATATCCTCCTGTCACCGTCCAATAATCACTACGCTAATCATTCACATAAGAACTAACACGCATGACCCTAGAAACAGAACTACTTTGATAGAATCTGTGCCGCCCTAGCTAGACCCCCCCAGAGCATACACCGAAGACCCGCCCGTTCAACGAAGTACTGTTCAGGTTCGTACAGTTCTTGCTCAAACATAAGACGTCCGACCCCACCCTCACACCCGCTCTCGCAGAGACCGGAGCACGCTCACCCCGTAACTAGGAATAATAGAAATAAATCCCGAGGCATCATAATGTCCCTCACCCGCACACAGGTTACACTCAGTCATCCTAGAATAACTTGAGTACCGTCATATGCCACTATACCCCCCCACCCCCATTCCCCCACCTCCTATCCTATCCCAGGACCCCACCCCTTAAATCATCGGCCCAAATCGTTAGGCCCAAATCCCACTCGCGCGAAAAGCATCATCGGAGAAAAAGCCTCGCTCCCACCCCCCCCCCCCCATGGCCCCCACCACGGCCTCCTCACCTAGGCAAGCGATATTGCTACTACACACCCCGATCATCCCGCCTTGGAGACCCCCTCGGCTGGGTTAGTTGTTCTATCGTTTGTTTCACCTCTACTTAATACATTTTCCTCTCTCTACTCAGTGCCTTTCCTTATCCCCAAACCTCCTCTCATCACCTATTCCATCCACCACCTATCATTTCCCCTCTTCCATGTATGTTTTATATCATTCCACTTCATGTAATTAAAAGCATTCCAATGGGCTCATCCTAATAGCACCCGATTCAGTTTCGTCACGTTTCCTTGTCCCTCTTCTCTCACCTTATCGCCCAATGTTAAACAATCCCTTCTGAGCACTTTTTAATTGTTCCCTCTACGTTGTGCCCTTCTTCAAAGAACTTTTAGACTTTCAGGTTAGCGCCGAGATGATCATTTCTTATGTTTTTTTGTTGGGAATTGAAAAGTCTTCTTGATGTTGTCTACCGATTATTGCTGCTCCCAGTTTACTGTTAATATCATCTGATGAAGTCTAGTGCCTGCGCATGGCTCTTACAAGAAAAAATTTCAGTAAGTATTTACTACTGCTAGTACCACCAGTCTAGTATGCTAGATACTAGTAAGCACCTGCTAGCTTTCAACCGTTAATGCCTGCAAAGTGATCAGATTACATAAATGCCAGTACACCAACGTTCAGATCTGCTCTCAGTCTTATGGTCGTATGCATGAACGTGACCCAAGTTACTTACTGCCTAGTACAAAGACTCGCGCTTAAGTTAATGATGATGACGAGTTCACGTACTGCTCGACTCAAAGTATTCTGAAGTAGAGTAGTACTGCTACGCTGTATTAAGCTTAGTCACAGGTTTTGTTATTACACTGCCCTCTATGTCCGCCATACTGCTATTAGTTCCCGTTATATAGAACAGAAAAGATCCACCTTCGCTCAATCATATTTGCGAAACAGCGTCTTGTAAGCAGAGTCAGGACCTCCATGATTAGTTTCTTGCAAAAGAAGGTCCTTATCGGCCATCGAAGCTGTTTCATCGTATCTAAAATCATCTTTTCTCAATTTAGTCATATAATTCTCATAGCTTCAAGGTCTTTGTAACCCTAATACTTTGAGAGTATTCGTATTATTTCTTTTAATAAATATTGGTGCTGTTTGTTTTGAATTATTGTTTCATTGAAACTTTTCCTTTATTAAAGATTAGATTCGCATATCTTTAATACATTATAACAATGCTTTTACTATAGTTGTGTTAGATTTATCTAATATTAACTTAATCCTTAAACAAGCTTAAGGATTTCGATCTATTGAAAGTGGGTATCAATAAAGTGTATCAGCGTTGTTGAAAAGCTTTGAATAAGAAGAACTTGTTTTTATACACAAGATCTTTTTTTAAGATATGGATTAAGATTCTGCACACATGGTGGCTGCATCCAAAGTTCCCATGCTCAAACCTGGTGAGTATGAGATCTAGAGGCTTGAGATTGAAACAATATATCAGATGATAGGATACGCAATTGTAGGAAAGTCATTGAGAATGGTGCTACCTTGCCAAAAAGCAAAAAACTGTGGAAGGTGGGTGACAGCGATGCCGTATTATACTGCTGAAGAATAAGATTAGAGATGATTAGAGGATGGGGATAAGCTAGAAACACTTGAATAATGGGCATTCCCATGAACATCAAGTTAAAGTTCTAACTCTATTAAAGGATGCTTAAAAAGTTGCTGGAAGCTGTTGAAAAAGAGTTTTGTGGGAATGAAGCTACAACGAAAGGACTCAAAGGGATATCTCTTACAACAGCTATATGAATACTTCACTGATCCAGCTCAGAGGGATGCTTGATATATACTTTTGATTGGCTTCAAGCTTGTGAGTTAGTTGGAGCTTTTGGCGTGAAAAAGATTTCACAAGAAAGATGTTAATCAAATGTTATTAAGGAGTTTGATCACCTGAGTGGATCACATATGATGTTGTGTGGAGAATAAAGCTGATTTGGATACAATGGAGCATGGATGATCTCTTACAACTACCTCAAGGGTATATGAACCAGGCATTTTAAAGGGATGGCTAGCTCAAGTTCAAGTACCAGAACAATGGCTTTGTGTCATCTATCAAATAACAACAGCTTGCAGTACTAATGAAGCAGTATAATTGCTCATAGAGTTTCTTACTGATAGCACTCCAAGTTAATGATGATAACCTTTCAACTATTGATAACTTGAGTGATGTGTTTTTTGTGCTAAATTCTTACTAGTCAACCAAATAGTCCTCAACTTGTACATGAGGACTTCCAACATATTCATTAGTTGGACTTGGAAGAGATAGATTTGAGATGGAAAATGGCCATGTTGGACTGATAAGGGGTAGAAGGTTTTTGATGACTATACAGGTAAGGAAGCATTCATGCTTAATGGCAATGAGACTATTGGCTTTGATAAGGCCAAAGTGGAGTGCTACAAGTTCACAGAGGGGACATTTTTCTAGGGAGTGCAGGAGCTCTAAGAAAATCAGACACACAATAACAAAGAAAGCTAAGAAGAGTGTGCTTGTGGGCAACATCTACTTTCCACAGCTTTGGTGTCATTGTGATGGTATAGGTTGGTTATGACTGGATGCGATCAGGCAGAGGAAGGGCCTAATTATGCACTCGTGGCTTTCTCGATCGACTCAGAGGTATCCAATGATTCTATTTGTTAAAATCTTCTTGGAAACTGTTGAACTTCTTAAATCTCAAAATGATCAACTATTAAAAGATTTAAAGAAATCTGAGTTAATGGTTCTAGGTTATAAGATAGGTTTAAAGTCTGTGGAAGAAAAACTTGAAGTTTATAAAGCAAATGGAGGTCTAAATATTTACAAGATATTAAGGGCTTAAAATTTGAAATTCATATAGGAGAAATAGCTATTAGAGAGCTTAGGAAGAAGCTTGAAATAGTTCAAAAAGAAAAAGATGGCATTCAACTTAATGTAGATAAATTTGAACATGCATCTAAAAAGTTTAAACAAGCTCATAGAGTGTTAGATAGTTGAAAATTGCAAAAAAGGTTTAGGCTATGAAAAATATAATGCAGTTCCACCTCCCTACACAGGAAACTTCATGCCTCCAACACCTGACTTGTCTTTTACTGGTTTAGATGAGTTTGTTAATAAGCCTGTAGTTGAGAACAGAAAGTCTGATGAAGAAGTGTCTAAGGTAGTTAGGAAGTCTAATGATTCTCCAATTATTGAAGATTGGGTGTCAGATAGTGAGGAAGAAAATGTGTCTCAAACTAAAACTGAGAAGAAAACAGTTAAGCCTAGTATTGCTAAGATAGAGTTTGTCAAACCTAAGCAACAAGAGAAAACTGCTAGGAAAACTGTTAAACAAGTTGAGAAACATAGGCAAAACACTCACAGTCCAAGAGGCAATCAAAGAAATTGGAACAATATGATGTCTCAAAGACTAGGAAGCAATTTTGAGATGTTTAATAAGGCTTGTTATGTGTGTGGAAGTTTTGATCATTTGCAGGTTGACTGCAATTACCATCATAAATAGTTTCAAAAATAAAGGATAGTAAAACCTGTTTAGAACAATACTCAAAGGGTGATATCTTTCTAAAAAGAACATGGTTCCAAGAGCAGTACTAATGAAGTCTGACTTAGTATCAATTAATACTGCTAGACAAGTTAATGCTGCTCACACAAAAACAACAGTGAATGCTGCTAGACCAATGTCATATCTTTCTAAAAAGGCACATTCAACTGTTAAGAGGCCCATTCACAAGAATACAACATTTAAAAACAGTAATTTTAATCAGAGGGTTAATACTGTTAAGGATAAAAATGTTAATACTGTTAGGCCAAAAGTAGTAGTTAATGCTGTTAAGGGAAATAATGTTAATACTGTTAAGGCCTCAGCTTGTTGGGTTTGGAAACCAAAGACTAAAGTTTTAGACCATGTTTCTAAATACAATAGTGCATCAATTAGACCATGTTTTCTAAACACAACAGTGCACAATCACCTAAATGAAGATAGATTATATTGATGCACAAGGCAGATCCAAGTCAGTGATGGCTTGGGTCCCCAAAAGAAACCGATTTTCTTATCTAATGTGCAGGGCAATCCACAAATACATTTACAGGATCAAGGAGTGATTGATAGTGGATGCTCAAGGCACATACCAGTGAACATATACCGTATCTTACAGACTATGAAGCGATAGAGGAGGATATTTGCTTTGGAGGGAATCCCAAATGAGGAAAATCACAAGAAAAGGTACCATTAAAACTGGTAATCTAGATTTTGAAAATGTGTATTTTGTGAGAGAATTAAAGTTTAATCTCTTTAGTGTCTCACAAATGTGTGATAAAAAGAATAGTGTTCTTTTTAATGACACTGGATGTATTGTTTTATCTCCAAACTTAAAGTTGATTGATGAAAGATCAAGTATTACTTAGAGTTCCTAGAAAGAACAATAGTATACGTGTTGAATTAAATAAAAAAACGTAGTATCCTAAATGAGGATTTAACTTGCCTTATTGCAAAAGCATATCTGATGAAGCTAACTTTGGCATAGAAGGGCTAGGTCACTTAAATTTTAAAACCATGAATAAATCGGTTAAGGGAAATCTTGTAAAGAGGTTTACCTTCCAATTTTTGAAATGATCAACATGTGTTGCTTGTCAAAGGGGAAACGCACAGAGCTCTTGTAAGTCCAAAACATATAACTCAAACAGTCTATCCTTTACATTGTTGCAATGGACTTGTTTGGTCCAACATTAATAAAAACCTTATGAAGAAAAATGTATATAGTCCTGTTAGTCACAGAAGATTAAGTAGGTTTTACATGGTTTTCTTCTAGCTACTAAGGATAAGAACTATTGGCATTCTTAAGTCTATATAACTGGGATAGAAACTAGTAATATCACAAGGTTAAGGTGATTAGTGATGAAAATTGAACTGAACGTTCCAAAAATAAAGAAATGAATCAATTTTATGAGATGAAAGGTATTTTAAGACAATTTAGTGTAGATAGAACTCCTCAACAAAATAGAGTTGCTGAGAGGAAGAATAGGACACTAATTGAGGCTTCTAGGACTATGCTAGCTGATTCTAAGTTACCAACTACTTTTGGGCAGAAGCAGTTAATACGCTTACAATGTGCAAAATGAGTGTTAGTAAGTTAAGCCACTAACAAGACCTCATATGAACTTTTTCATGGTATAAACACACAACTTTAACTTTATGAGACATTTTAGGTGCTCCTGTACCATCTCATACCATAGATCACCTTAGGCAAATTTGATGGAAATGCTGATGAAGATTTCTTTTTGGATACTCCTTAATAGTAAAAGCCTTTAGAGTATTCAATAGTAACAACAAGGATAGTGAAAT
The DNA here is from genome assembly GCA_026074375.1 of Tanacetum coccineum. NCBI lineage: Eukaryota > Viridiplantae > Streptophyta > Magnoliopsida > Asterales > Asteraceae > Tanacetum > Tanacetum coccineum. The sequence continues at coordinate 7,837 of BQNB010018079.1, read as the reverse complement.
AAAAAGAAAAAAAAATAAAAAAAAAAAAAAAAAAAAGAAGCTTGCACTGAAAGAACAAGTTGACTCACTTGAGCAAAATCTTTCTAAACAAATCAAAGAAAAGAAATGTTTATTGCAAACATTCACTGTTTTCAAAAATGAATCCAAAGAAAAAGAAAATAAATATATGGAAAACGAAATTGATTTAGAAAAGAAGATAATGAAACTTGATAATATTCTTTTTAAAGTGGGTCAATCTGCTCATACAGTGCACATGTTAACAAAGCCTCTAGCTTTTTATGATATAATACACAAACATGCTCTAGGTTATCAAAATCTGTTTTATCTCAAGAAAGCTCAACGGATTAAACCAACCTTGTATGATGGTATTGTTATGTCTGCTAAACATGTTGCTATGCATGTGATTGATGATGAGGAAACATTGATTTTGGAAGAAGAGAGTCGATCGAAAATGTCTGAAAAAGAAAAGGATCCAGAGGCCATTAAACAAAACATTTCTCATAAACCTATTGAAATATTATAGCATATTTAGAGATGATGAAGATGTTGGTGCTGAGACTGACATGAACAATTTGGATACAACAATCCAAGTCTGTCCTATTCTAACTACAATAATTCATAAAGATCATCCTCTTGATCAAGTAATTGGAGATTTACAATCAGCTACACAAACAAGAAAGATGTCAAAGACTTTGGAGGAACATGGGTTTGTTAGTACTATTCAACAAAGAATAAACCATAAAGACCTTCAAAACTGCTTGTTTGCTTGCTTTTTATCACAGGAAGAACCCAAAAAGGTCATTCATGCATTAAAGGATCCAAGCTGGATAGAGGCTATGCAAGAAGAGCTTCTACAATTCAAGTTACAAGAAGTTTGGACTTTGGTAGATTTACCAAATGAAAAAAGGTCTATAGGCACTAAATAGGTTTTCAGGAATAAAAAGGATGAAAGAGGAATTGTGATAAGAAATAAAGCAATATTGGTTGCTCAAGGGTACACACAAGAAGAGGGGATTGACTATGATGAAGTATTTGCCTATGTTGTAAGATTTGAAGCTATTAGGCTATTTTTAGCTTATGCTTCATTTAAAGATTTCGTAGTGTATCAAATGGATGTAAAAAGTGCTTTTCTCTATGGGAAGATTGAAGAAGAGGTGTATGTATGTCAACCACCAGGATTGAAGATCCAAAGTTTCCTAATAGAGTATATAAGGTTGAAAAAGCAATGTATGGACTACATCAAGCTCCTAGAGCTTGGTATGAAACCTTGTCAACATATCTGTTGGACAATGAGTTTCAAAGAGTGAAAATTGATAAAACCTTATTCATCAAAAGGTACAAGGTCGATACTTTTGCTGGTCTATGTTTATGTGGATTGATATCATCTTTGGTTCACCAAAGATAGGAGCTTTGCAATGAATTTGAAAAGTTTTGTGATGCAATGAGAAATAGCAGATGAGTTCATGGGAGAACTTTCATTTCTTCTTTAGGATTACAAGTAGAGCAGAAGAAGGATGGTATATTTGTTAGTCAAGATAAATATGTTGGTGAAATTTTAAAGAAATTTAGGTTTACAGAAGTCAAGACTGCATGCACACCAACAGAAACTCAAAATCCTTTGCTCAAGGATAAAGATGGTGAAGAAGTGGATGTTCATATGTATAGGTCAATGATTGGTTCATTGATGTATCTTACATCTTCAAGACCTGACATCATGTTTGCAGTATGTGCCTGTGCTAGATACCAAGTCAATCCAAAGGTTTCACATCTTTATGCTGTGAAAAGGATTTTTAGGTACTTAAAAGGTCAACCAAAATTAGGCCTTTGGTATCCAAAAGATTCTCCTTTTGATTTGGTAGCATACACTGATAGTGATTATGATGGAGCAAGCTTGGATAGGAAGTCTACAACAGGAGGTTGTCAATTCCTTGGATGTAGATTAATATCATGGCAGTGCAAGAAACAGACAGTGGTTGCAAATTCCACAACAGAAGCTGAGTATGTGGCTGCTTCAAGTTGCTGTGGACAAGTGCTTTGGATTCAAAATCAACTACTTGATTATGGGTATAATTTTATGCATACCAAGATCTTTATTGACAATAACAGTACTATTTGCATAATTAAAAATCATGTTTTTCATTCAAAAACAAAGCATATAGAGATTAGACATCATTTTATTAGGGATTGCAATGAAAAGAAGTTGATTCAAATGGTTAAAATCCATACTGACAAGAATGTTGCAGATTTACTTACAAAAGCTTTTGATGTAAGTAGGTTTCAATATTTGATTGCTAGTATTGGAATGCTAAATCCTTAAAATCTTTTATCTCTTTATGTTTTTGTAGAGTTTTGTATGAATTAGTACTGTTATTCATGTCATTAAAAGTTTCTGTTGTTAAGTATAATTAGTGCTGCTAGTTATACTTAATACTGCTGAGTTTCTATTGTTAGTTATTAATACTGTGATTATTATGAAAATTGCTATGGAATGTGTTTTCTTGGTTTTGGGACTAATATTTTTTAGAAAAAGCAAAGAAAAGTGTTAGATTGATGATTGAAAATTTGGTTATTAGAGAAAATAGATAGAGAGTTTTGGTGAGAAAAAGAATTGAGAGAATTGGTGAGAATAAAAACAGAAAGAGAGTTGTGTGAAATAAAAACAGTCAGAGTGATTTGGTAAGTAAAAGAATTGAGAGAAGTGGTGAGTTGAAAAACAAAAAGAGAGTTGAATATATTAAAAACTGATAGAGTGTTTGGAATGGAATTAGAGTTAATGCTGGTGACTCAAAGTTAATGTTGTTAGGTATAAACTTAATACTACTGGTAAAAGTTAATGCTACTAGGCATAAACTTAATACTGCGGGTAAAAGTTAATGCTGCTAGGCATAAACTTACAACTGCTGGTGATAGTTAATGCTGCTAGGCATAAACTTACTACTGCTGTTGAAAGTTAATGCTGCCAAGCATAAACTTACTATTTCTGTTGAAAGTTAATGCTGCCAGGCAAAACTTACTAATGCTGGTGACAGTTAATGTTGTTGAGGGTATTTTCATAAATACGTCGATTAAGGGTTTCAATCACTCATTTAATCAATTTCATTCACTCGTATACTCTCTAATCACAAACCTTAACTTAATTTTATCATTCATCATCAAAATCCAACACTAATGGCAGATCTAAAGTTTGCAGAAACTCACAATTTGGTCGCGTTTTTGTCTAAACCAGCAGAAAGTGAAGGGTTTGAGCTGATAGTGGATTTTTTGAATGAAGATAATCATAACTGAATCAACTGTGAGAAGAGATCTTCAACTAAAAGATGCTGAGGGTGTTGATTGTCTACCTAATTCTACCATCTTTGAATAGCGTACACTGATGGGGTATGAGAAAATTTCACAGAAGCTTACTTTCTATAAGGTATTCTTTTCCCTACAATGGAAATTTCTAATTCATACTATTTTACAATGCCTAAGTTCTAAGACTACTGCATGGAATTAGTTTAGTAGCACTATGGCATCAGCAATTATCTGTTTAGCCACAAACCAGAAGTTCAAATTTTCAAAATATATTTTTGAAAGTATGGTGAAGAACTTGGATAATGTGGGCAAAATTTTAATGTATCCAAGGTTTATACAAGTCTTTTTAGATAAACAACTTGAAGGGATGCCTACTCACAACAGAATATATATTGCACCCTCTCACACTAAGAAGATATTTGGAAATATGAGAAGGGTAGGAAAAGGTTTTTCTGGAAAGGAAACACCATTATTCCAAACAATGGTGGTACAAGATCAAGCAGAAATGGGTGAAGGTTCAGCAAATCCCACTGATCCCCATCACACACCCACTTTTATTCAACCATTAACATCTCAACCTCAAAAGAAACAAAAACCTAGGAAGCCAAAGAGAAAGGACACTTAGATACCTTAGTCTAGTAGTCCTATAAACAGGTAGCAGATGAGGGCTGTCTATTAAGGAGTTGGATGGACCAGTTTGGTGAGGGCTGCCACTACTGCTTCTAACTTAGAAGCAGAGTAGGAAAGTGGTGACATAGCTAAGACCCAATCAAAGGCAACACCTAATGAATCTATTTCTCTAGGAACTACTTCATGTGGTGGTCCCAGGCGCCAAGAAACCATGGGGTATACAATTGCTCAAACTAGGTTTGAGAATGTATCTAAACATTCTAATGATCTACTGCTCGCAAGAAGTAACACACTTCGAAGTGGTGAGGATAGTCTAAAACTTAGTGAATTAATGGAATTATGTACCAATTTACAAGACAAGGATATTGATTTGAAAAGACAAAATACACACAAGCTAAAGAGATTGTTAGTTTAAAGAGGAGGGTCAAGAAGCTTGAACAGAAAAAGAGGTCAAGAACTTATGGGCTTAAAAGTTTATACAAAGTTGGTCTTACAACTAAGGTAGAATCCTCTGGAGGTGAAGAAAGTTTAGGTGAAGATGCATCTAAACAGGGGAGGATAAATGCTATTGATGCTGATGAAGACATTACCCTGGTTAATGATCAAGATGATGCTGATATGTTTGATGTGAATACTTTGACTGGTGATGAGGCGTTAGCAGAACAAGCAGTTGCTACTAAAGATGTGAATTTGACTGTTGATGAAGTTACTTTGGCTCAAGCACTTGCTGCTTTAAAAAGTGTAAAAAACCAAGCCAATGTTGTAGAAGAGCCAAGTGTACCAGTTAGTGCTGCCAGTACAAAGGATAGTGCTGCTACAACTACAACAACTGCTACGACTCCAAGGAAAGGAATTGTTATTACTGAGCTAGGTACATCTACAACAAAAACAACAATTTCCTCACAACCATCACATGCAAAAGTTTAGGACAAAGGCATAGAGAAACTGATAGAACCTGAGAAGCCTTTGAAGAAGAAAGATCAAATTAGTTTTGATGAACAAGAAGCTATCAGATTACAAGTTGAGTTTGATGAAGAGGAGAGACTTGCAAGGGAGAAAGATGAAGCCAATGTAGCCTTTACTGAAGAATGGGATGATATTCAGGCTAAGGTTGATGTGGATTACCAGTTGGCTTAAAGACTGTAAGCTGAAGAACAAGAGCTGTTCACAACTGAACAAAAAGCCACATTGTTTAAATAACTCATAGAGCAAAGAAGAAAGCACTTTGCAGCTAAAAGAGCAGAAGAGAACAAACCACCAACCAAGACTTAACAAAAGAAGACCATGATTACCTACTTTAAGAACATGGAAGGTTAGAAGTACAAAGACTTGAAATCTAAAGACTTTGATTCTATCAAAGAATTGTTTGACAAAGCTTTCAAAATGGTGAACATGTTTGTGGATTATAGAACAAACTCGGTGGAAGGTAGTTCAAAGAGAGCAGGATATGAGCAAGAATAAGAGGTCACTAAAAAGCAAAAGGTAGATGATGTTCAAGAAACAGCTGAAGTGGATGATGATCAAGAAGCAGCTAAGATTAAAGAGCTCATGAAAATTATTCCTGATGAAGAGGAAGTAGCAATTGATGCTATTCCTTTGGCTAATAAGCCTCCAACCATTGTTGACTGGAAGATTCATAAAGATAATCAAGCAACAAACGAAAAACATTAACTTGAATCTCAATTCAATTTTCGCCGTGGATACGACATCTGGAAGATTAATTATTACTTTTCCTAAAGTAATTTTTACATGTAACGGGAAATACTTGAAGATTACTTCGACACGCTTTTGACGTTTATCAAAATGGCGCCGCTGCCGGGGAGAGTCGTATGATTTTTGCGTTGGTGTTTCGAGTTAGTGCCTTGAAGATCCTTTCTTTTGAAACTTTATTTTCGAACTTATAAAAATTATAAAAGTCCAACAATATTTTCTTTTTTATTTTATTTTTCTTTTATATAAATATTAAAAATACCAAAAATATTTTTATTTCTCTTTTATTTTCTTTATAAAAATCCAAAATAAAAATATTCTTCTTTATCCTCTTATTTCATTTAATTCTTATCTTCTTTATCCTCTTATCCATTTAATTCTTCGACATGTCTTCGTATAACCATTTTGGTTGCTTATTCTTATAATGAAACACCCAACTACTTCAACCAACCTCCACAGCACCAATACGAGACATACTCGTGTGAATACTGTGGAGGTCCGCAATATAGCTCTGATTGTCAAACTAGGAACCCGCTTGTCTATGAGCCTAATCCTTGTAACAATTATGACTTTCCTTCTTTTGACCAACCTCTACCCTATTAATGAAACACCCAACTTCTTTTGACCGATACCCTCTTAATGGGAAATGAGGTTATTAGCACTACTCCCGAAAGGGAAAATGGCGAATTCATAAAGTCTAGTGTTGATGATCTTGTTCCAATCCCAAAGGAGTCAGAGGTGACATCGGTTTGTGATGATTTAGAGTGTGATATGACTGTTAATACACCTTTGCCTACCACTTATGTTAGGGAAGAGGATTTTGATATCAATTCACCTTTAGGAGAACAAGTAGTCTACTTTTTGATGGAGAACGTGGATGTAGCTGGCTTGCCTAGGCATTTGGTTAAGTGACTTTTTATTCATTTAGTTAAAAATCCGAGTTTGACCAAAGGAATGTCTAATGAGCCTTTAGGTGATGATTCAAAACCTAGATTTTATGATGTGACTTTCTCAAACCCTCTCTTCGACTTTAATGATGATTTTACCTTATGTAATGATAATCCGCTTTTTGATGAGAAGTTTGAAGGCATTAGTAGGCTGGACCTTCCTAAGTCAGCACCATTAAATTATGAACCTTTAGGTAACCTTGATTCGGTGTCTATATCTTTAGAGACTTGTGACTTAATTTTGGAGGAGTTCACCGCTGTGATCGGCCTAGACGATTCAATTCCAACTAAAATTGATGATGGGTATTACGATTCAGAGGGAGACATTCTATTTTTGGAACATCTGCTTATAGAAGAGACATTCTCCGATCCCACTCCTGCAGTGTTACCTTAGAAGTCCACCCTACTTGTCGCACCACTTCCCGATTCTAAGAAAATTTCCTTAAGGGAAGTAGAAGGATTTGATCTTTTTTTCTCCCTGACACAGTCGGGTGAGAAGACGAGGGTGATGGAGACCCCTTCTTTTGGTTTTCATCATATGCCATCATCCCGTCCTGCTGCATACTCACCAAAGGAGGTGATGTATTGCTATTACCATCCTCACCTCACATTGGGTAATGGATTTGACCCTGAAATTAAAAGTAAGTAGCACTAGAGTCAAGCTAGAGACTCGAACAAAAACAAGCACTTCTCGAGAGGCAACCCGTGTTATCTATCTATTTTATTTTAATTTTAATTTTTATTTTAATTTTTAGTTTTTTATTTTGAATAAGTGGGATTTATTTTTAGCCTAAGTGTGGGGGAGTGCTTCTCTCCATGTTGTGTTTCGTGGGTTCTGTTTTGCTTGCAGATTTCCCTACGATCGTGAAGACCTCCGTGCTTGTTTTCAATCCTCCAATCACTCGGTCTCCGATTATTTTTTTGATTATATCTTGGGAATCCTCTATCCTGATCATTTATATATATATTGTTTCCCCTTTCACACTTGGAATTTTAAGCATTTGCCTTTTTCGTTCTTAAGTGTGGGGGTGGCACCCGACATTTTTGAACATTCAGGCCAATGTTCAGTTCTAAGTGCGAAGGGGGGGATTTCTATCGAAATCGATCATACATGTGCCTATCTGTGTCCCACGCAACCCCGTTATAACCAATATATTGTTTATTTAAAAAAAAACAAAAAAAAATTGAAAATTGAACGGAAAAAAATAGTATAAAAATATATAGAAATAAGTAGGCCCGTAGGCTAGAAAAAGGGA